>VSDK01016065.1:1011588-1066783 GCA_009767595.1 Symbiodinium kawagutii
GCTGCTGCTGCTGCTGCTGCTAGTTGCTCCCACCTCCCTGCCAACAGCAACGTGACCATCCTATTGCTCAACATCAGCAACCTCATTGTCATCATCATCTTATCATCACCACATCATCACCATCATCACCATCATGGAAATCAAGCCACCGGGCATAAGCATGAGGCAAGAGCACACTTTTTATGCGCCTCAAGACTCAAGAGAGGTAGACTAGACAAGACTCAGCCAGATACAACAAAGCATCCGCTGAGCGAAGGCAGCTTAGCTGATCCTTCACTTGAAGAACGTTGTCGCAGTTTAAATGTTGTCATCTCGACCTTGTTTGGTTAAAGAAATGCATATTTGCTTTTTGCCAACCAATAGAAACACCATTTTTTTAAATCTCTTCCAGTCTTCAGCTGAATCTGTCACCTCAGCCTTGTCTAGAGGTTAAAAAAATTCATTGTCTTGGAGGATCAAAACAAATTAAAAATATTCTCTTTGCCAAACAATAGAAGTACCATTTTTTCATTCTCAGATTTGTTTCTTTTTGATCCAGACTTTTTTTGATCCTCCACTCTTGACCAACCATTGACCATTGGATCTGACCAACCATCATTCGGCTGGTGGTTTCAAAGGGGATGGATAACCATTAATAGTGGTTACAGTACTGATAGGGGATGATCACCAGAAATAATGGTTAAACAGAAACAACTACGTTGCTGGCTGGTGGTTTGAAAGACATTTTGGTTCTTTTCCCAAACGTAATGATCAACAAATGGTTCGTTGGTTGGTTGGTTGACTCATATTTTCATCGGGGCGGTTCAACTGCCAACCAGTCATTGTCCAACATGATTAAGATTCACCAATCAAACAATCATGGTCCATTCAAAGGTCAATGTTACTTGGTTGACTATCAAAACCATTAACCAGAACTGCTTGATTTATCATTATTCAAATCGGATACTTCTTGAATGATCCCATGGCTTTGTGGATGATGAATTGACAGCCCAGATGGAATGCTGTCATGTCAGTGTTTTCCAGGGGTCCTACGAACCAGCGAAAAGTGGTTCTCACAACTAAGCAATCAACACTCATTCTGAAGTACCAGAGTAATGATTATGCATATCAGTGAGTAACGGAATGAACGTGCATTATAAACCAGCATTCGCCATCAATCATCTTTTGGCTGCGGGTCAAACCCTGTAGCCCTGGTTCCCCCATCATTAACCATTGTTTTCCGTATGATTTAGTTGGTCATACGCCATTATTGGTTGGGAAATATTGACCCATAGCCATATAGCTGGTATATCCCCTATGATTGTTGCTTGTCATCTACTATTACATGACCATTCGCCAGCTATTACATGACCATTCACCAGCTATTACATGACCATTCCCCAGCTATCATTGGTTGGTTCACTGCTTGACCCAGCTCGCCATTTGCCACCATGAAATCTGTGTCCCCAACGTTGCGACGCACCTTTCCAATGGAAGGACTGAAGAAGAGCTCCGGAAGGCGCTGTGAGAATTTCACGGCCATGCCATGCAGCAAGGAATCCTATCGCACCAATGGAGTAACATTGACCATTAAAGGATCCGATCGAAATCTATAGGTTACAGGAATCTATGAGACCAATGGTCCAGTTCAAACATGCCTCTCGGATCCTATCGGGCCTATCGATATTTATTTCTTCAGCAGGGCAAGGAATTGTGCCTTGATTCGGCCTGGGTTAGTAACTACAAACTGTACAAACACACAGTCCAGCTGGGGTTCAAAACCTTTGAAGTACTCTATGTTCGAAGAAAGTACCAAAACGTACAAATTTCACGAATAGGCACACACTCTTTTTGCTGAGTCCAATTTCTCGAACTTTGAATCAGAAGCAAAAAACAGATTCGAAGTTCTGCGTCAATGTCTAGACCTGTGGTCCATTCTGTGAGTTGGAAATACGGCACTTAGCAGACAAAAGGATCGCAAAGGTGGTAAAGGATGCTGAAGGTAGCAAGCCATCCACTGCTGTGCCGCAGGTCGGCCCAATCACCTCAGCCTGAGTGGCACGGCGGAATAGACTCAGTGGCGGCATGAAACCTTTGAGCGTTGACTGCCTTGTAACCTATAGATTGTCTCTAGTGGGAACATGGAACATGCTCCTACAGGTAAAGTCATTGTCAGTTCATATTTTAGGAGTACATGAAGATAGCAAGAGAGCATTGGTGAGACCTGTAGAAGCCAACGATCAAATCTTATCGTACTTCTCAGACTGTTGGGCCAACATCATTCCCACCATTGACAAGGGGGGGTCCACTTGGCACACCAGCTTGAGCTGCTGAAAAGCTGTGAAGCAAGGATGCTGAAGCACTCCATCAAAGGAAGCAACGTCACCCAGTGATTTCTGCATCTATGCGGCCTTTTGAAACTCACAACGGTTTCTCGCTGGTCACTGGTTTCGTAGGTGTTCTGGCAGTGGGTCAAAACCCTGTACCCCTGGTTCCCATCATTAACCATTGTTTTCCCTATTCTTGTTGGTTATCATCCACCATTAGTTGGTTATTTAATATTGACCCATAGCCTTCTCTGATTTTTCGCGGGCGAAATCGTGGACTGCGAAGTTGAAGTCAGCCATAAGCGTTTCAAGAAAGCGTTCGCAGTCTCCACAGCGCCGCCCCAAGCGGTTTCAGTCGAAGCCTGCCGCAACAATGCGTAGGTTGGGAAGCCGAAACCCACCGGAATTCCGGATGCTCGGACGAGGGGTGCCAACAGGTTGGTTTCCAACCTCGAGGTCGAATGCCAAAGTGCGATCGAAAAAATGAGATCAGGGATGATCCGAAGCATCCCAAAGATCATCAAAGATCATCATCATGAATGATGGACATCAAAGGACATCATGAATTTGCGTTCATTCTCTGGTTAGTTCTTGGGTGCTTCGACAGTAGCTTGACAATGAACCAAACGGTTGATAGGGCAGCACCACCATGGGGGCCACTGCGTTTGTCCACGGCCATGGTGGGTGGGGGATCATTAGGGAGCCATATAGGAGGGTTAGACATGGTTAGACAATCTTCAGACGAACCCAAATGGTCAGGAGCCGGCACCCACCGAAATTTGCTGATTGAGCTAGGGCCATGCTTGTCGTTTGCTGGGCCGGAACCCACAAAAATGAACCATAGCAAAACGACATGAAACATTGAATCTTTCGGGGCCCAGCAACTGGTGGTTTCGTGTCGTTTTGACTGGTTGGTGGTTTCAAACATTTTTTATTTTCCCCAGTGATTATCAACAAATAGTTGGTTGACTAGCATTTTTCATGGGAGTTGAAACCACCAACCAGTGGATCATTTCTCCAGGACTTTCCAGTGCCGCTGCAGCTGCGGTGGTCCTTTGGTTCGGGTAGTAGTCGGGTGATGTCATGGGGCAACAGCTGGATCTGCTAACCATCATAGGCGGTCATGAACCGTTCGTCTAACCATTGCTAGTACCAATTTTGGGCAATGATGGTTCATACTTGTAGTCATATTCAGCAATATGATGGTTTACATTCGAGTCAATTTGTAGGTTCGTTTTTTGTTTCTATTGCCATTATTAGATATGATATTATTGTATATTACTCAGTATTGACTGTTGCCTATATCGATCTATCATTGCTTAGTCACATCGACATATATCGACCATTGCTAGCCCTTTTATGAGCCGTCAATTAGCCAACATGAGACGTTGCTAGTTTGCCAGTATAGGCATTGCTCAATTTCAATGAGCCACTATTAGCCATAGCGACCACTATCATTACCAACATGGTTGTGGGTCATCATGTTGCAGTCCACTACTTTGACTGTTGCTGACTGGGCGAATGGCCAAGATAAAGCCATATACTATCATTGATGTAAGCATTGGCTTGATTCCCTCGGCTATGTATAATACTTGACTGGGGGAATAATACTATCATCATGGTTGATGTAAGCCAGTATTAACAATTACCATCAACCATGATTCTTCGGCATTATCTACCCCGATTGCTAAACATTGTCAAACATAGTCAGCCAGTACCAACCGTTGTCAACCAGAATTATTAGTCATCAACGGCTATCAATCATTCGCATCAGCAATTACTATAAGCATCCACCTTCACGAGCCATTAACAACCAGCGGGCAATCAACCACCATCAACATCCATTAACATTTGGTTGGTGGTTTTAAACAATTCTGATTTTCACCAGCAAGTATCAACAAATGGTTGGTTGACTTGCGCATATTCTTCATGACTGGGTGGTTCAACCACCAACCAGACATGCGTGAACCAGCTACTTAACCATTTTCCCCATCAGCTATGGCTAGGTGGCTATTAGCTTAAACAGCTGCTTTACCAATTAACCATGATCAACTCCACCCAGCTGTTCACATTTGCCCCCCTGGCTTCAGATGGCGTGTACCCCACGACGGTGACGTCGACGAGCTTTTGGTGGAAGCCATAGGCGCAGACCCGGGATGCACAACGTATTGTATATCTGCAAGTGCAAGATGTATCAAATATATACGCTATTTATGATGGAAATCTATTATTCATCACGGTGATTTCACATTATTTCCTGTCAACATCAACCATTTGGTAGTTTCTAAAAATAGGGAACTCCCCAAAATGTTTGGTTAGTTACTATAAATGGCTTACAATGGATGATTTCGGGGTACCCCTATTTTGAGAAACCTCCATATACATGCATGCTACATAGAAGTAGAATGAAGATACTACACTGGGTATATGTAATAAGTGGGCGTAGAGAAACACACCAGGAATATGATTTGTTGAAATTTATCAACAGATCATATTAATGTTTGTAGGTGTACATGTGATGACAGTATCATGAAAGTATCAGAGTTCAAGGGCCGTGAGAAGGTTTATGGAGCATGGGAATGATGAGATTGGCAGCCTTGGCATAGCGTTTTACACCGGCTTGAAGTTGTAAGTCGTTTCAAAAGGCATGGACTCACTGGAGCTGCAGCTTTGCTTAGTGCAAGGAAGCGCGCGCCTGTGTTGTTGGGATACCACGACAGGTGGCGTTTCAAGTGGAAGAGTTCATGGTTTCTCAAGCCATACAGGTATCCCTAAACCATTTGATATTGACCATGTATAGTGATAAACCATCGATTTTGAGAACCCCTTGTTTGATTCAAAGACATTCTCACTGAAAATGGATATGTGATATATGCGGGCGTGGCCAGTAAGCACAAGAAATACCGCACATTGTGGAGTGCCAAGATGTGAAATGGAACCCAAATGAAGCTTCAGAATATCACACACTCGCACGCATGAAAATTGCACCTTCTCGCAATAATTCAATAGGTGTGATAAAATGTTTTAACTATTTCGAACTTCGAGGTACCTCTTTAGAATACAATGCATGTGCCAGCGGCAACGTGATGAGCAGTAGAGGTTGCCTTGTGGTCCAGACATTTCATATTGATGTACATCGTGCAGGAAGTTTAGTGTAGAAAGGCGTCGGCAACCTACACGAGATGGCACTCAATCGCCATGGTGGCAATCCACTGGACCCTGCTACTGGGGCACCTGCGGATAGTCTCAACAAGTTCAGGAGCTGAGACTGTCAGTGCACAGACAAGCTGCTACACGACACGCTCAACACATCCAGGACGGAGGTTTAGGCTAAAACCGATTGCTTAATCAGCGGGTTTTTTTGGGTGGTTTCAATCATCCAAGGGACCCCAACGTGACCCCAACGTGCAACTCAGCTGTTTTGTTTGACTTGGAGTGGGAAAACCTAACCCTGCCAGATATCGAAAACTTGGATCGCGATTATCCTTCAAAGGTGTCTAGTTGGCTGGCTGCGGGCGCGGAGCCAGGTTTGCCCGGCTATGACTTGGAAAAACTGGTGGCACATCTGGAGTTGGAGGTCGAATTCCCTGATTCCACCTCCTCAACTTGCGCTGCAAAGATCCTGTCGATGATTTTGACCGCCTGCCTTTTTCAAAATGAAACTCAGTGCCCTGTGCCGTGGGGACTAATCATATGGCCTTGGGAATATTTGGCCCGAAGCCCATGGCCTTTGTTTAGCTTGATTGCTTTGTGGGCCAAGAGACGCCCCAGCGACAAAAAGGTCACCGGCAAGTTGTCAGACTTGGGTTGCGAGGAGGGACAGGTCTTGGAACTGGTTCCGGTCAGCTTGCTGGATGCTGAGCCTGAGACGATTCAAGCAACTGCCCGCTTCATCGCCAGCTTTCTGATTCGGCACACGGCAAGTTTCAGAGATTTGCCGTTTCTACAAGATCCTTGTGGACAACTTGCATGGAATCTGGTTCTCACAGCCTTCTCATTAGCCCATGATGACCCATTGGTGTCTCCTGGTTATGCCCTGCGCTGGTATCAAATCTATATAGGGGAGCTCCTTCAAGCTCGTCCCCATGACTTCATGGAGATTCTCGCAGCTGCACCGTTTAAGATTCTCGAGCACATACCGATGCTTGTGGAGAGAGATCTTTTGCTCGAGCCAGATATTGATATTAGGCACGTGTCCAGCAACATGTCAGACCTTGTGACTGAAGACCTCTTAACTTCAGATGCCTTGGCACCCTTTACACCTGTGCCAAATTCAGAAGCAGAAGCCTTGGAGTCAACGCTTTCGGTGACGCACGATTTTTTGATGAAGTTGGATGCTGCATATATGTTGATAGCTGGTAGCTTGCTGGGTGCTGTCCGGCACATGGGTCGGATACCTTGGGATGATGATGTGGACCTTTGCGTGGATTCGGGTCATGAAGTGCAACTGTCAATGGTGGCGATTTACTTGGAAGCGGAGCGTCTTCATCTTCCACTTCCAAGAGAGTTGGCCTTGCCAATGAGACGGGCTCTGGCTTTGCTGAAAGCAAAGAAGCATGTTCTTCAAATCATTTCAAGCAGATCTTTGGTCTTTCGCGTCCAAGATTCTGAAGTGCCAGCAGCGAAGGCGGACATTTGGCTCTGCTACTTCCTGGCTACGAAGCGACATGTCTCGAAGGACGTGGTTTTAATGTCTCAGCATTTTGGCCCCAAGATCCCACGAGACTTTGTTCAACCGCTGAAGAAGCTGCCCTTTGACTCTCTCGCGTTGTGGGTTCCTGCCAAGCCAGAAGAAGTCTTACGTTTGTACTTCGAGCAGCACAACGCATCTGTTGACTTCATGAATGTTTGTTTAGGGCGCAAGGTCCATAAGGCCAAGCTCCAGATAAATGCAGAGGTGCCGTGTAGCAGCGTTGCAGACATAGCAACACCATGGGAGATATGCGTGGAACTTGAAAGTATCGAACCCATTGCCACTGCCTTGGAAGCTATTCTCTATCGACAGCCAGGGCTAAGCTACAAAACCAATAAGATACAAGTTTGGCATTCCTTTCTGAGTGGTGAGCCCCGATATTTTGTCCAGTGGCAGGGCAAAAATTCTGAACTGGGAGATGTGAATTGTACAGCTTTGCTTTGGAAACAGCATCCAATCAAAGATCTACAACATCCTGGAATGATGACGGAGCTACCGTTGCGCTCGCTGATGTGTGGTGAATCAGGACTGGCTCCACGCTTTGTGTGGGAGGATTCCTGAACGAACTGCGGGTCGAAAAGGCTATGTGCAACACCTCACGTGATCAAACATCCTTCTTCGTCATCAATCCCGGTCAAGCATCACGAATGACTCTCCATATCCACTGCGAATGAAGAAATTGCCAACTAACCATTGCCAAAACCATCAGTATATTCAGTGTAACCATATGGTTGCGCTGATCATACATCCACTACCATATTCCATTTCCATCAGTATCATCCACTTGATGAATCATTTATAGTAATAAACCAACCATAACTTGGGAGGTTCCCTATCTTGCGAAACCTCCATATAGTGATCAGCATAACCATTGCCAACTCACCTGGTTACAGGGTGAATTCTGCTCTAGTTTTGGAGCCTCAGGCGGTGATGAGGAGTTTGAAACTCAGCCAGTGGCAGCTATGGCAGCTATGGGACTTGCTGGTCAGAATGACATTCTTCATCAACGAAGTTGGGTGTTTCTCAAGTCATACGGGTACCCCAAATCATCGGCTCAACAGTACAACCAAATCTAAATAGCATATTTGCTTGACACGAGCAAACACAACCACATCTTGAATCTACAAGCAGTATGACAATGTGATTATGTATTGAGCAATCGGGACATCCTTGCTACTGCTTTTGTTTCCATCTCTTCTTGGTCAACGGTCAACAGAAAGATTGAACAGAGCAAGGTCGAGCTCAGAGAGTGAGGATGCTGAGGCACGAACCAGTGGAGCCCCATAGTCACCAGCAGGGGTGAACAAGGAAGCGGCTGCAGAATTTTCAGAGGGACAACCTTTCTCAACCATGTGTTTTGTCTTGACATGTGGATGATGATCTTGGTACAACTACAGGTTGTACGTAGGTGTGAGGGTGTGCGGTTTTCCAAGCGTAGGAGTACCCAAGAAATGTTTCACTTTCTGCGCCCAGCCCTGACACAGGCGACCACAACTGTGCAACAGGTGGATTCGCGGAAAGGCCACCGGACCGGGGGTTGGATTGAGTCCCACATAGCTTCGTCAATCGTGGCAAGCCATGCAACAAAACTACAATGGTAGTTCTATATTAATCAACACCCCCCAGGTTGACCAAAAATAGTTGGTGATGTACCTTCGTGCTGCCGTCCTTGCGGAATGAGAAGTGCAATCGATCAACAGAACGCCTTTGCTGATCGGTCGGCAGGTGCTGCCGGTGTTGCTGATGAGGTTGGCAGGGCTGGAGCTGCCGTTGCGGTCACCAGCATATTCCTCAAGGTTTCGTTCCTCCAGGTTTTACACACGGATCCTGGGAACTAGCTGCATCTTCGGGGACCAGTATATACCAACATGCTAAGTGTTCCCAGTGTTCCGAGCGTTCCCAGTCCGTCATCCACGTTCAAGGGATCTCAAGGGTTCAGCACTCAGCCTATCGTGTAACCTTTTTTGCGCCACTCCGCTTTGGAAACTGCGGGGAATTTGTTGAGAGGATCACTCAGGATGAACGATTCAGATGGCCACAGGAGTAACCTCATGTCGGCGCATGGGTTGAAGCCTTCGGGTGTAGGGTTGGACATCATTCCCCAGCATGGT
This sequence comes from Symbiodinium kawagutii, assembly GCA_009767595.1. Classification (NCBI taxonomy): domain Eukaryota; class Dinophyceae; order Suessiales; family Symbiodiniaceae; genus Symbiodinium; species Symbiodinium kawagutii. Next base: position 1,020,699 of record VSDK01016065.1, read on the forward strand.
GGACAGATTCATCAAATACTGGGCATCGATAAACCTCGACACTACCCATTTACCAACAAATGGTATTTGGCTATGGGTCAATATTAACCATCCATATTAAGCAACAATAATAGGGAAAACAATATGAAATGATGGGAACCAAGGTTACAGGGTTTTGACCCACAGCCATTTCACACCCCAACAAAGTTTGCTATTCTGGTTGTTTATGGGATGTGAACAGCCAGGGTACAGGGACCCTTGACCCGCAGCTACTTGGGGTAAGCTGCCAGATTTCAAAGACGCTCAATGGTGCAGCCATTATCAGTTTCCTACACCGGCCATGGGTCCGGACCCAGACTATAATGTCGAGCCTGATGTTCCCTCGTTTAGGATGACCGTATAGTCATCGTTATTGACATGTTCACAACAACTCTAATTCTTGTGAAGCAAACGAACAACATCGACTCGTATTGAGACAACTGTTGAACATGTCGATTATTTTGTATTGATACTGTATATATGGTGGTTTCTCAATTCATAGGGGTACGCCCAGTTCTCATCCATTTTATCAACCATTTAAAGTCCCCCATTCGAAGAAACCCTCAAATATATCCGCTATGATTGTTGGTCATTATCTCAGATTGATGATTGTAATCCTCTATAAACCGTCAATTACATGATTGTTTAACGATTATCATATTTCTAAGGCACTTTCAACAACCAGAATCAACTAACCATTGCATTTTAAGAAACCCTATGAAGTTGTACTACTAACATTATCATTCACCACTATAGACCATAGCACTTTTAACATGATTAGTCATGATTAAAGTCAAGTCATCATTCACCAATAGTCATCATTCACCATCGTTAAGCACTTCTAACATCTTTTCACATGATTAGTCATCATTCACCAATAGTTTTGTATTCTTACTGTATCATATCGATGTGTACAGCATTTATCTTCAACCATCCAAGTCGTCGTCGTGACCGTTCCCTGAGCCGCGAGCCGCGCGCCAGGTTCCCAAGCGAAGCGCCAACTCCAAAGCTGCATCCAGGTGGATCGGCTCGGCTTAGCGGCGGTCCACGTCCGTGGAGGTTTGTGTGTTTTGCCCGATGATAATGATGGTGAATAATGGAACCATGGTTAATGATAATCAACTATAGGGATTATAATGATCAACTATAGAGATTATAGTGATAATGATGGTGGAATGGAACCATTACTCATTATAGTTTCCCGATAGTGAATCCCTATAGTTAATCTATATAACTACAATATAGGGTAAAATAATGAGGTGTTTTAACTATAGGGAAAATGATGGTGGATCATGACCAACTACAGGGATTATAATCATTGTGAATAGTGATTCATACCAACTACAGGGAATCATGAGCCGACTATAGGGAATCATACCAGCTATAGTAGTGATTAACACCAACCATGGTAGTGATTAAGAGGGAAGCTTTAAAAAGTAGTGAATAGCCTCCAGTAAACTAACCTGGCTGGCTGGATTTTAGCCATATTCTGTAGTGAAACCCTGGGAAACCACCAATAAATGGTGGATGTTCCATTGCCAGGTTAGTTTACCAGAGGGTAGTGATTTGTACCAGCTATAGGGAATCATGAGCCAACTACATAGTGCTTAATAATGACCAACTATAGTCATGATACCACTATATGGTGAATAGTGAACAGTGATTGATAATGGCTAATAATAGGGGATCATGACCAACTATAGGGATCATAACCATTAATAGTGGTTGATCATAGAGGATAATCACCAACAAACTTATGGTTAAAGAACTACTGGTTGGTGGTTTTGAACATTTCTTATTTTCCCCAATACTATTAACGAATGGTTGGTTGACCAACCTTTTTCATGGGGGCTGAAACCACCAAACAGATATATTTTGACTATATGGATTCATCAGATCATCACTGGGTTGAAATGGTCAATCAGCATCAATCGTTGATGATTTTGATGATGTTTGATGATGATGATGATGTTTGAGGATGATGATGATGATGATGAATTTTGATGATGATGATGATGATGATGATGATGATGTGTTGAATTAGACTAATACTATGTATATAAATCAATGTAATTATAGAATTATGATGTGTTGATTATAGATCAATGATGTTATGCGTTGTTATCAATCAGAGGTGATTACGTTATATAGTGAATATCATAGATTTTATTGATTGATCAGGATATATCAGGATTTATTCTAAGTATAAGATTCAGCTGGATTAATATTTGATTGAAATGTGTTGCTATTAATTATGATTGGCCATAGATTAGAGAAATTGACTATCATCATAGATTCTAGATCATAGATCATTTGATGTTAGTTGTCATTGTTTATTCATTTTGACTGACTATAGATTACTGTATAGAAATCGATTGTCATTGTAGACTATAGACTGTGACGCATTGTGGTTGATAATGTATACGAACGATTATGATTGTTAGAAATGATTCTTTATTGATGACCTAGAATTCACCATCATGTTGATATGACTATTCATGGTGTATTTATACATATGACTGTGATTAGCGATATATGATATACTGGTGCTGATGTGGCTTGCTGCTCGATCAATCAGGAACCATCACTAAGCAATTTCCCGTAGATTTGAGCACTTAACCATGAGTCAGTGAGGTTGCACCAACTAATCAATTGCCATCACCAACCAGTGAGGGCAAGCGACCGGCAATTTCCAACTCATGGTAGGGCAAGCGTGGCTCGCAGGGAAGGGCAGTTTGTGGCCTTGGGCAAGAGCCAATCATCCCATCAGCGCCTCGGAGCAGTAGGTTCTACATGAGTATGGGTACCGATAATCCCTATTAGATGCTCAACTATCTAAAAAACACACATCTTTCAACATTTTACACATCTTTTTTTGGTAATTCAGCATCTATAGGGATCCCACTTGCCACATGTTGATCCAGCACACATGTTGATCCCACTTACCACATGTTTTTCCTGGTCCCTGTGTACCGCTGCCAGGCCAAGAAATCGATCCGGTCCGGAGTTTTCTTCCTTCAGCGCTTTGGCCAAGAGGCGATTCGATCGGCCATCCTGCGGAGGATGATGACCCACTCGTGGCGGTTTCTTTGTAGCTGGGGATACCCCCAGTTAGCATCCAGTTTATCAATTATTTATGGTAAGAAGCCATACATATAATGGTCAGTTGTTAATAATTCTGGTTAGTATTTCCCTGGTGGTTTCCCTTAAGCTAGTCAGGGGATACCCAAAGTTATGGCGGGGGTTGTTACAATAAATGGTTATCAAACTGGATAATATATGACTGGAGGTACCCCTATGATTTCAGAAACACCCACATGGGAGCATATTTGAGTACAACGAAGTTGGGATTTTCTAGTTCGCTGAAAAAATCACCCAGATATGAGGGTTCCTCAAAATAGGGAAGCCCAAAGTTATGGTTGGTTTCTTATTATAGATGGTTAAAGAACTGGGTGATTTGACCTTGAGAAACCACCAAATAGTGGAAATCAAAATATCAGTATGGGGCATTCTTCATGATGCCACGTGTCCAGGCGGCTTGTCTCATGTTGTCCTTGGAGAGCATGGTCACGTAGAACCATTCGCAATATTGCCGTGGGAGCTTGCAAAAACTAAGCAGTAAGATTGCAGTCTTTTCGTTGAGGTGACCTTCAGTCATTAATGAGTTTTTCTCGCTATGATGCTCTAAAATGGGTGGCAATGGTGACCAGTGGCTAGGAATTCGGTGATGAATTGATGATTAATGCTTAATGGCATTTGCATAAGATGAGGTGCTTCCAAAGTGCTCAAGAGTGCGAGTGGAAACCCGAGGTACCCCAACTGTGATCAATTGAGGTCGGTGATTGTTGCTCTGAAATGCCTATTGTAAGCAGTTTCTACGAACCAATACATGACCATGATATGAGTGACCTGGATTTCCACTGTGGGATTTTGTTTACTGCCTCAGGTAATGATTTTTCTTGAATCACTACGTGCTGCAACTGACGCTTCGACCTCCGTTGGAGCAGGAAACAGGAAGAGCGGCTGGAAGCTGAACGGGTCAAGAAGGATGAGGAGCCTTCGGAACGCCGTTGGCTCCTGATCACCCTGGGGAAAGCAGTGCGGCTTGGAGGTTACCCATTTGAGGAATGCATATGAAGCTAGATTTGCTGTGATTGTCAAAGATGATGTGGAAAAGATGGAAGTGGTAGTTCTGGAATTCTGGACTATACAGAACTCCACTGAATGATCTCATAGCTATGCAGAATTGGGCTACACGCAATGGATTGTTCGCTCAAAATCTGGTATATCCGCCATCGATGGAACTTCTCCGTAAGGAGACTGGGATTTTTTTCGGTCACGAAGTGGTGTGAGAGTATGCAGCCATCAGTGATGACACGGCAAAAACTCAGCCGAAGCATTTCTGAAATGGTGGTTTCTCAATTTATAGGAGTACCCGCAGTTATCATCCAGTTTGATTAGCCCTTTCTAGTAATAATAAAAGCAACATCAACCAACCATTTTTGGGGGTCCCTTCTTTTGAGAAAGCCTACATGGTTGCTGTTGACAGGAAACAATATGAAATGATCACGGTTGATGGTTGATTCGTAGCCATGGTATGCCATGCTGGTACTCGTTGAACCATGGTGGATGGTTGATTGATAGCTACGGATGCTGTTGGAAGATGCATTGAAAATGTTTGAAGTCGTCAAATGATCACCCACAGGACATCCCGAGGTTTCTGTTGGGCCGGTAGCATGCAATCATGATAGATCTCCAGGATTTCATCCAATCAACTTGTTAGGAGCGTGCCAAAAGAAAAGAGGCACAGACGGGGGACTATGGGGACTGGGATCTCGGTGGAAAAGAAGTGTTCAGAACATTCTAGCTATGATTTTCAGAAATGATTTTTTTTTGAAATGCTACATGTTTTCCTCATCTAGAGATTATAGATGTTGCTTTCAAGCTATGCAGATCCTTGCTGGACCACTAGAGTTTAAAAGCGTTTCCACTGCGTCAATGCAGAGATCGCAAAGCGCCCGGATAGCGGCTGAGCGTCAAACCCTGTGACTTGACAATTCGCCAACATGGCCTTGCAGGACAAACGGAAGCACGAAGGAGGGGAGAGGCATCTGGTTCAGCGCAGTAGTGAGGTAGTGCGTGTGTGGGTGAGTACAGTTCAAAATTGATATGGACACCACAGGAGGGACAAGTTTGCGGATATTGAGTCTTTGTGGCAATCCATCTCATTTTGTTCAGTTGATTTCCGAGAAGCCCAAGGCAGACCAACAAAGAGAGGATTTTTGCCTGAGTCATTCCCCCAAAGCGGTAAGTAAACATCCCAACAGCCAGTTTTCTATTCAATTTCAACGGATGTTCATCCGAGATTAGCTAGGAAATCCAGCTATTCACCAGGATTCGGCAATCCATCAGCCACCCATTGTCAATCACGACCAACCATTATCAACCATCAATTGAGCATTGCCATCATTGACCATCTGTAAAACATCCATTGCTACCACAAGCTGCGTGAAGCATGATCTCGGCGACAGCAGCTCTCAATCAACATCCATCATTTACCATCAACAGCTATTGCTGTTACACGGTGGAGCCCCCGAGCTAAGTTGGTTCATAACTAGGGTAAGTATCAGTCATGACAGACACAACTATGCTTAAGTGGCGAATCTGAAGCTTGTTAAACGATACTGGTGTGTCCAAAGCCATGGTGGTGTACCCCCAAGTCACTAATGGTTTCCTTTCAATGGTAGGTAAACACAACGTTGATAGATACATCCATATGGCTGTGGGTACCCTTAGTCCCCTTGGTTCCCATCATTTCATATGGTTTTCCCTATGAACTTGTTGCTTAATATGGATGGTTAACTGCTTGACCCAGCTCGCCATATCACTACAGCTTGTTTTTCACGGGATCCCCCGGTCCCTGCTGGCGACAGGTCGCAGACTGTCGAGGAGCGCCGCCCGAAGTTGTCACAGAATCTTGAAACGGAAGCATCCAGTCGTACCACGGCCAAGTATGAGTGCTGGACCCAGTTACTACCATGGTTATGGGTCAATATTAACCATCAACGGTGGATAAAAATCAACAACCTATAGGGAAAACAATGGTTAATGATGGGGTTTGAAATTACTTCAAAGCCATTATTTGATAGGTAGTTGCCTGAAACTTTAGTTGTTTGAAAGTCTTTATTGAATGATTGCTGTACCCGTACGCCGTTACTCCAGGGTTGCTAAGCATTCCTACCAACGGTTGCTTAATGGGTCGGAGTGAAGAAGAATGCGTTTGGTTTGTCTTTCCAATTTGTCAGGTTGGCCGCCTTTGACATCATTCATCAGGATGAGAATCTGGAAGCATTGCAAACCTAACGGATACGAATGGTTGCTAAAGGTCACCCTTATGGCTAGTAAGCTACAAACATATTGCTTGACCACAAGGGTTACTCCTCAAGAGCCAACCATCTGAGAGGTCCAGCTGTTAGTCAAACACTACCCGGCCTCGTTTAATTTCGCAACGTTGTTGTGCTTGGGTAGCTAGTAGATGTGCGTACGCACGGATACTCTCCTTGTGCCGGGCCACGCCAACTTGGTGAATGTGTGTGTGTGTGTATTTTTTTTCGGAGCTTTGGCCACAATCCAAAGGTTGCCTCATGTTGCGTCTCTATCTTTAAATATGAATATGTACATGAATTTACATACATATACATTTATATATATATATATGTTTATATTCATACATACATATATATATATATATGTATTCATTTACCCGAGTGTACGCAATAAACAAATAGACAAACAAACGGATGAACAAGTAAATCAACACATAAATACGTAAAGGATACATATGTCAATACATCAATGAATCAATAACTAAATTAATGAATAGATAAATGAATAGCTAAATCAACAAACAAATAAAAATATGAATGAACATCAGCGATAAATCAATAGCTAAAGCAACAGTAATACACACAAACATCGTGCACCGTGCACCATGATGGATCTGGGGTCATGGATCACCCGTGCACCTCCCGTGGCCCCCCATCGCGCGCCTGTGAGGAGCAGAAGGCGAAGCTGAACGAACTGAAGAAGAAGCAGGAGGAGGTCACTGAGTCGCCAGTTGTGCTGTTAAAATGGGGGTTTCAACCACTTGGGGGGGTTTACAAATCATGGTTTAGGAATGAATTGAGGCCGCGGTGTTATCACAAGACCACAAGATCACAAAACTGCAAGATCATGGCTACTTGTTTACTCATTATTCACAACCAACAAGATGATTGTTATTGGAATTCATTCCATCAAACCATGGCCGGCTGGTGGTTTCAAACATTTGTTATTTTCCCTAGTATTTATCAACAAATGGTTGGTTGACAAGCATATTTTTCATGACGGGGTGGTTCAACCACCAACCAGTTCATGATCATTGTTAACCACTATGAAAATCTATGAAACCATTAACCACTATTAACGACTACTTAACCATGGGTGGTGAGCACCACCAACCAATCATGGTCACCATCACAAGCACGGCCCAACAAGGCAGATTTCATCAGCGAATCTCCAGGCGCGACGACAGAAGCTGCGAGAGAAGCTTGAGGCACGCCGCTCAAGACGTGACGAGAGAAGCGGTAGGGGTAGCCGCAGCAATAGTTGGCTATGGCTCCAGCAGTGAACCAACCAATTTCATAGCTGGTTAATAGTTAAGCAGCAAAAAGGCTATGGGCCATGGGTCCATATGGCTATGGGTCCATATGGCTGTTTCTCAAAATGGGGGTACCCCTAAATCATCCATTAATAATCATTTATAGTAATAAACCAGCCATTTTTTGGGGTTTTGAGAAACCACCATATGAACCAACCAATGATGGCTGGTTGATATGGTTAATAATAGGGGATGATGACTAACAATTATAGGGGATATATATATATATATACCAGCTATATATGGCGAGCTGGGTCAAGCAGTTAACCAACCAATTTCATGGGGGTAATAGCCAACAAAACTATAGGGAAAACAAGGGTTAATGATGGGGGAACCAGGGGTATAGGGATTTGACCCACTGCCAGTTGAGTAAGGCTGAGCAGATGGTCAATACTAAGTGAGGTTTAGTAGTGGTTAAGTAGGGGCAATAAGCAATGGTTAATCGTGGTTAGGCAACAAGAGTGGTCAAGGAGTGGTTAAGCCAATGGTCAATAGTGGTTGATATTTGTATGGTAAATGTTAACAAGTGATAGTGGTTGATATAGTGGTTGATATAGTGCTTGATGTAGTGGTCAATGTGGTGGTCAATACAGTGGTTAATAAAGTGTAGTGGTTAAACAATATTAAGTAGTGCCGAGAAACTACTAATTGGTGGAATTTCATGGTTGCTATGGTGGTGAATATGGTTTTTTTTGCTGTTTCTAGCTATCTAGCTATCTATAGCTGCTATCTTTCCACTGTCAACATTGCTCAACAGGTGTTTCAGCACTCGGGAAGGATTGGACGGAAAGGATTGCAGCAAAGAAAAGCTAGCCAGAAGCCAGAAGTACGTAACGAGAATTCTTCAGATTGAGGTAAGGTATTGAGACGTGACATGTCTAAACTGTGTTCCAGTGCCCATTTCCGGCCCTTTTTCCATCCCCTTTCGGACCAAATCGGCAGCCAGTTTGAGAGCTCAATGGGCTGCTGATTGCTTGATAAAGATCATCAAAGATATCCATCCTTCATAAACAAAACTTTACTGACATCTTCACTTTTCAACCATTGAAATGTCAAAGCAGGCGTGAAATGCTTGACCCAAAGGTGAGTGTTTGTTCCATTGTCGAAGGTGGCTCTTCCAGGGATAGACAGTAGGACGCAACCCAAACTCATGCGATTGCTAACGAACATTCGTGTTTGGGGAGCGGTTTAGTGCTTGGCAACATCTTAGGCGGATTGTTGACCACATTTTGACCACTCCACATCCTTTCTTATGGTTGGGGCTATCCATTTTTTGGCTCCTAGCTGCTATATACTCTGCATTTTTGGATCTCGCAATGATGGCTAGTCAACCACTTCAATGCCACCAGAAACAGACGAGTCACCTGTCTCCCAATGGTTTGGTCCTGACTTCTCTGTTGCGTGGTCAGGCAAAGCAGCAACGTGCCAAGGACTAGTCCCTTTAGCAACTTGCCTGCTCTTGGCATTTCTTAGAATAGGGGACCCCTCAAAAATGGCTGGTTTATAAGTAAATGATTAACATTGGATGATTCGGGGGTACCCCTATTTTAAGAAGCCACGACATGCACTTTATTTATATCAGAGACTCGACTCGTACTGTATATGTGTTGAGAACTGTATGTGTGTTTATATGCTATATTCCTGCTATATCATGGGTATCAATTTGCAGAATTCTACAGATATCTGCTTGTGCACCTGTCTACATATATTTATAACTATCTATAATATATATATATATATATGCACCTTTTATATTTAAATAGTTTCTCGGTAATTAATCGCCACAACGAGAACCCATGAACCAACCACCACGAATCGATAGGAAGATGAATCTGTTGGCTGAATTGGGTGACTAGGTGACTACCATTGGGGTCTCACGTCATTGTGTCTTTTGAGGATTGTCCGTGGGAGATGGCCCCCAGCAGGGAACCCATTGGCGCTGTCGAAGCTTGTCCCAGTCCGATCCAGTTTGCCAGGCTTTGCCAGGGGATTTTGAAGCTACACTTGGCTATGGGTCAATATGAAGCAACCAATAATGGTGGTTATTTTCCAGCCAACTATAGGGAAACCAATGGTTAATGATGGGGAACCAGGGGTACGGGGTTTTGACCCACAGCCAATTCACAAAGACACAAAGGCCAAGCATTCATTCTCCAATCCTCATTTTGATCCAGATGTGACACTCCACTTTTTGTTTCCTGCCTTGAAAATTGTACTGGTACGTTCCAGGACCGCGAACAGAAGCGCGTGCATTTGGAGGCCACAACGGGTAGTGGGAGTCAAATGTTCTCTAAACAATTTTTTTTAGGGCTTTTCTATATATGCATGAAGATACATCAATGGAATTATTGGAATGTATATGGTACCCTCTTTACAAATACCTTGAAAGGACAGACATTTAGTGTCGGTACCATACGTATGAGTGTATTTTGTGCGTGTATGTACATGTACTTATTGTGATGTAGGCAAACTAGGTAGTGCATGCTACGTATGGAATGTATGCAGCGTTTGGTTGCAATGCATGTGATGCACGTATGCCATGTTTGTAACTCCATCCGAATGGAAGGACTGTCCCGTTTTGGAATGTAACATTACTTAGTGCAATTTGAAGGTGTATACAGTATGCAATAATTTGTATTTTACGTATATGTAGATGTATCTATACAAACACATATGCAAACACATATGCAATCACATACTGAACACCTATGAAGACGTATGAGTATGTTCATACATATTTTCACACGCATATTTTCACACACATATTTTCACACAGAGAGTAGAACAAAGTGATAAATTTATGCAAGTCCTATCCAGTTGTGGTTCCTTTCCAAACCCCATCTGGTTCCTCAGCACCCTTCCCTGAGTTGCTGTAACAGAAGCATTGGAATATGAAGAGTGTGCGGACGAGCAGGATCCCTGCGCCAGGAGCAGCAGCGATCTCAGCAGGAGCGCGCGGGGTGCCTTAGAACTCTCGGAAGAGGCAGCTCTACCGGCTGGAGAAAGGAGCCAGGAGCCCACCCCGGTGGGTTCGATAAAGGCAATTTGGGCTACCCCAAAGTCATGATATGATCTCAACCATTTACATCCATTTATGTTCATAAACCAACCATAGAATCATCGAATATCAATCATATACATCCATTTAAAGGTAAACCAAGCATAGCTTTGGGGTTTCTTACTTTGGGAATCCCCCACTTTGAAAGGGGGAAGGAGCTACAGTCTTCTGATGGATCAAATGGTAGGTTATGATTCATGTTTTTGGTACCGGTCAATTTGCAGAGACACGCGCTGTGATCCACGGCCACAACGAAACTCGATTCAATGAATCAAGTCATGGTATTGTCAAGTCAATCAAACGCGTCTGGGTCCCTCTTAGTATTGGGTCAGCGCAACAATATCCAACCCGTAAGATAAACAGTTTTCAACTACGGTTTCTCTTTCTGTCGGCAAGGAATCAGTGTGGGGTGTGTTCAATCCGTGGTAGTTTTGACGCACCAAATCATGGAAGGATAAAGCAGTACAATGAGTGGGATAAGACCTACAGAAGATTTCCAGGCTTCAATTTCAGCCCACGATTCATCCATCCACAAGTCAGGGCTGGCACAGTTCCATGGTTTTGGCATCCCACAAGGGGGCCAAATGGTGGTTTCTCAAAATTTGCGTACCCCAAAATAACGCTCTATTAGCCATTTGATGGGTAATAAGCGAACCATTTTTGGGGTTCTCCTTGAGAAACCTCCAAATGTTTATTTTCCATGAACTCACAGCCAAGTCGCCTTCAGCGTTCCCTGCACACATATTTGCGCAGTGGGACCACCAAAGGCTCGATCATGGCTGGGGAACATCTCAGGAATTGGCACGGAAGCGCCGTGAGGAAGATTTGGCCAAGCAATTGGCACAGGCAAGTGATGGTAAGTTCCAGCTGAAGCAGGTTGCATGTTTGTATAGAGGCCCTAGCCCAACACTTGACTGGGACAGTTCCCATTTTGTGCGAACTCCAGCTCTTGAAATCAAATCTCTTCAGATTCATTGGCCAATTGGCGTATGGTTCCCAAAATAAGAAACCCCAAAAGATGGTTGGTTTGTTACTATAAATGGTTAATAATAGATATAATAGATGATTTTGGGGGTACCCCTATACTGAGAATGGTTAATCAACTGGGTGATAACTGTGGGTACCCCAAACTGACTTGAGAAACCACCAACTGATGGCTCATTTTCATGGTGAATGGTGGTTAATCAATGATGATAGCGGGTTCGGAAGGGGTTACCAATTCATTAGATTAACTACCCCGTTGGCATATGATTTAGCGATACTGTACCCCATCATTTGATTAACCAACTCATTCAATAATGGACGATTTAGGGATAATGTTGGTTTCTGATTAGTGTAACCCCCCTAAAGTAATGAAAATAGGCATGAAACCAACAGGTAGATACGATCATCAGAAACCAACATTACAAGGTGGTCCCCCTAGTTATAAGTTGGTTCATAAGCCATTTGACTATGGTTATACCACAACTAGTAGGGATACCCCCAAACTGACTTGAGAAGCACCTAAGGGGAACTTTCATGCCATTTTCGATGGAACGATGCCAGGCTCAGCGCGAGGAAGTTGAGGTGCAAAAGGCTATGGAGGAACTCAAGCGCAAGGCGCGGCGGGGCGCACCGCCTGCCAGCTGTCTATGAAGTCATGGAGCGACCAGGGATTTTTGGACATGGTTGGACTGGACTGCTGGAAAAAGAGAATTTTTGGTTGGTGGGTTGGTTGACATGTTTTATGTTCCCTAGTAATGTTCACAACTGCTTGGTTGACTAATACTTTTCATAGGGGTTGAAACCACCAACCAGATTTTATTTAGCCGATGGTTAATCACAGGGGATAGTTCATAGAGAATTATAGGTCAATAGATGATTAAACATAGCATTATACTGCATTGTATGTTTTGGTTGGTGTATAGTGGCTAAAAATGGTTAATTAATCACAGGCATAGGGGATAATGATCAACAACAATGGTTAAAACATCTATCGATGGTTCAGAAATGAATGGTTTTATACTGATATATCATGATCAGCAGGGGATGATAAGCGACAATTGTCGAGGATATACTGACCATATTTGGGGTGGTTCTCAATCCAGTTTGAGGACCCCTAAAAATGGATGTTTCATTATCGAAACATGAATAATAATAATAATGATAATAATAATAATAGTGGATGATTTGGGGGTACCCCTAGTTTGGGAAACACCCATTCCATTTGGATTTCTTTGGCCATAGACTGTGTGCAAACAGCTTGTATATAATGTGTATCATAGACACAAGTAATATGCTTGCAAGTGGAGATGATCCACAAGGGCAAGTGAGTCATGTTATTTGTGTTCAGACTCGCAGTGTTTGGTGCCATTGACAAGGCCTTTCTGCAGCATTGTTCTTGCAACGAGTTAAAGGAGGTGGCACGAGAATATTGCGAATCAAGAATTTGTACATCACGTGAAATTAGCGAATATCATTGAGTCAAGAATTTGGTCATGATACGCACCACCCCACACCTTTTGGCATAACATGTGAGTCAGATTCGGATTGGCTGTGAGCAAGACCTTCCAAGCAACTTGTTTTTGAAGGGTATGTTTGGGACATGTTTGAGTCATCCTGACATACACAGGAATAGGAATTCAGATAGTTTCGCTGTCAGGGAATGGTCACTGATGCACTGAGATCTTGGGATGAGATGACCACGTGGAATTTCTGCGCCGTGGCTATCGGTCAAAACGATACCATCAGCCATGGTAAACAGTGTCCGCGGCCAAATCCCACCTGAGTTGTCAATCATCAGTACCACCCAGGTGGTTGAACACCAACAAAGAATAAGAACTTGGGTCCGCTCATTGACAATTCTTAGCCATCATCAACCATCATCATAGCCATCATCAACCATGATTAGTCATTAGTTAGTTGTTATTAACCATATTATTAACCTTGTTTAATCATTTTCACCTCATCAATTAGCCATATTATCAACCTTTATTTGTCATAATCACCTCTTGATAAAGCATCCATTTGAGGGGGTAGGCCTTGAGAAGCTCCCCATGGGGTCCACCGGTCCATACACCAGGCGGCGGATCTCGCTGCGCGTAGGGAGCCATGGCGGGTGGTGGTTACGCCGGCGGAGGGGGGTGTTGGGGACTTTTGGGTTTAACCTGGGTGCTGGTGGTGGTGGTTAGCAGTAGCTAGCAGCAGTAGTTACAATCACACAGTAGTATCAATAGTAGTGGTAATCGTAACTAAAAACCAAAGTTGTGTAGATTTGGAATGATTAATATGGGAGAATTCAGTCATGAGAATTGGTAGTTTGTTGTTTTTCTTTCTGACCACTTGGGTTCCAGCAGGGACCAGGCAGAAACCTGCCGTCACCTGCTTAGAATACCTTGGTGTGAGATGTTGTAATGAGAACATCCCTGGTGACGACAGGTTCATTATGGGAATACCGCAAGACCTTGTCGGAGTAGAACTTTGTAAGTTTTTGCGCTATCAATCTTCGCAGGGCTCAGCTTCTGCAACCATTCCCTTTGCGTAGGAAATGATGGAGTACTGCATTTTTCTCATAAAAGTGCGTCACGAATTGTTCAGATTCTTGAACATCGTCAGTTGTGCTTGAAATCATATTTAGCTGAATATAGAGCTGCATATAGTGATTGACGTGGTCACATGTTGAAGTTGTGACACAACATGTCGGCGCCACAGGGGGTGCAGCTGTCCCAAGGTTGTGCAGAGCTCCAACGGCAATCAGTGACCCAGCTACACAAGGGGAAGATTGGGAAGAGCAGCCATGGAAATGAAAACTGGTTTAGCCATGGAAAGGAAAACTTGGTTATGGGGAAAATTGGTGGCAGCTACTACTAGATCTCACCACAGTAGCACCATATACTGAAACCTATTATGAAAAGCACTGGATAGCCTAGAGTTCAGCACCGCATCATGAAACCCATCGAAGCCACCGCGAAATGTCCATGTCAACGCACGCAGCTCCACAGACCTGGGAGGACCTTCTGCTGAAGTGGTGATAGGAATGGCGAATGGTGCTGCCTGGAGAATTCGTATCAACCCTTTGACGGATAAACCTGGCAAGGAAAAATCTGGGTTTCTCATGGTGTAACCAAACGTATGGTCCATGTCATGACAGCTCACTAACCTGATAGGAAGCTGTTTCTCGTGGTTTCTCCACGAAATTTGGTGTCCATTTACATCACCGATCTCCGGTGGACCTGGGAAAGCATCGATGGTTGATTTTCCAGGGTCAATCCGCTAGTGTGGCATGGCAGACACGGAGACCCCAGGGGTTGAAAGATCTAGAATCGACCACCAACATTCATCAACTATTTATCCATGGGACTGCTTAATCATCATGACTAGTTTTGGTGTTTTTTACCGTATGTTTGTGCTTCCCCCAACGACTTTTGGATGGTTGGTTGACAAGCATGTTTTTCAGAGGGGTCTAAAACATGTGCAAACATGTCAACAGCGCCAACCAGTTAAGACTTGCATTACTTCAATTATCGCGGGATGACCACCCCATGTGGCGTTTTGGCCAGGCCAGTCTTGCCAAAGAGCGCGACAACGACACTGCGGTGGGCTTTCCCAGCTGGGGATTGTTGTCCAACTGGATACAGATGTTAGTACCATGACCAATGACGTCAATGACTGAGAACTACCACTACATACAGTAAGTAGGTATCAAAAGAACATATAAGAACAGTTGCAAGACAAGTCGGAGTAGCCACTCTAATTAGAAAAGGTTGAATAATGAATAGCAATATCCATGGCACTAAATCGGGCGCTTTGGAACATCGAATCTGTGCTCCATCCTGCAGACATCCCAACATCACAGGTGGGAAACTGAAGCTATTGGGATGGCTAGCAGCTTGTGGCAGCTGTTCAGCACGGTTAGACACTGACAATCAGGTACAGTAACCCAATATGTATTCATTACGAATCATGAATGTAACCTGTCACAAGGCATAACTAACTCTCCCTATGCTCCAGTTCCCATGAAACAGCAGGTAACAAGCGCGTACCAGCTCGTTGCAACTGGGGTTGGTTACCTACTGTTAGCTGGCAACTGGAAGCATAGGGTATCATTGCATCACGACATTGAGACCAGTTCACAATTGGCTATGGGTCAATATTAACCAGCAATAATTGGGGATAACAACCAACCATTTAATAGGGAAAACAATGGTTAATGATAGGGGAATCAGGGGTACTAAGGGTTTTGACTCACAGCCAATTAGGAATTGTTAATGAAAGGCTTCAGCCTAATCCTGCCTTTGCCCTCAGGTTGCAGCACCGGAGCCTGAGGAGGTTGGGACGAACCGGGGCTGCCACATGGCTATCACCGGATGCCACGAGGCGCTAGGTTTTTGGCTGTGGGACTTCCCTCAGGATTTTTTTTACTGGCTGCAAGGTAGGCCAAAAAAGGGGATCGGTGCTGGGTTGGGCTGGGTTGGTTGGGGTTGGGTTGGTTGGTTGGGGTTGGGTTGGTTGGGTTGGTTGGATAAGTCACCATCGGTTTGATATACACGTTGGATGGTTGGTGCCACGGGCCATAGGACATCGCCGATCTGTGGTGCAGGAGTCTAGCCTCTCTGACGAAGAGGAGGAGGAAGAAGAAATCCAGGAGGATGACGAGGCGTCACAAGACTGATGCCACTACCTTGAGCAATCCCTGTTGGTTCCTGAAGAGGCTTCCGCTCCAGTACGCTGGAAAAGCATGAATGACACTCTTCCCAATAGGTAAGTAATCTAACTCAATCTACTTCAATGCACATTAGATTACCAATAGATTAGCAATAGAACAGAATCTACTTACTACCAATCGATCTACCATTTCGTTTATAAACCCATTGGAAAAATAAAGATTTTCCATTGCTATCTTAGACCTGCTGTGGAAGATGTGTACCCAATGGCTAATGACGCCGGGCTGAAGATGTTGGTGAAGTGGACGGTTAATAGTGGTGAATGATGGCTCATGATGCTTCATGATGGTTGATGATCCTTGCCAGGAGGTGAATTCTTGTCGCTGATTGTTGACGCAAGACAATACTGGTTCAAGAACGCTTGACCACGATTGAGAACGGTTGAGTTCGGGATGATAATCAAGATGTGCAATTGCTTCATGCTCAGCCAAATCAAGAACGTTTTCAGTCCATGACTTCTTCAGCGCTCTACTTTGCGCAAAGAGCTCTTACAACCCACAGATTTAGACAATTTGATCAGTTCGGATGGCAACTACCCATTTGTTGCTTAGTAAGTGCCTATCTACAGTACTACATAGCTGTTTTGAGTACATACCGGTAGTATGTATATTCATGTAGGTATACATATGCGAGGCGAGAGTCATTCTGATTTCTGTTGTTGGGCGATGTCTACATCTACAATTCTCAATCCACGTATATATTACTGTATATTGAAAACAACGGTATAGCGCTGCCTCTAGACAAACAGAAACGAGTACATACATCCCCAATTGCAATGCTTTCCCAACAACGGAGGGACTTGCCATGTGCAAATCTGTGTCAAGGCTCATGTTGCTTCAGAATCAATGTGGCAGTGGGTCAAAACTCTGTACCCCTGGTTCCCCTACTATTAACCATTGTTTTCCCTATTATTGTTGGTGGAAATCCCTCATTAGTTGGTTCCTTAATATTGACCCATAGCTATGTAAAAGACAAACTTTACCCCACAAGATTGGGCAGAAACAACCTATCACAACACCAAACCCTGTCAGCATCACCAGGTGGTCGAGCCCAAGATCAATGAGGAGCTCTGGGGGTGGACGTAACTTTGAAGAGAAGCAGAGTTTTGATCCTTTGGACAAGTCACCGGGAGGTAAAGAGTCACCATTTTCTATAGGTAAACCACCTATAAATGGTGGAATTTTATTGATTTTCCACCAGCCGGGCGAGTTTACCAGAGGGTAGTTGATCACAATGGGTTGTGAACGTAGTTGTATCACATCACACAGGCCATCGTTGAGATTGGGACTTCTGTGCCGGAGTTCCGGCATCGGATCTATCATGGGCATTTTGGATTACAATATCATTCACATGTGTTCGAAAGTCTTCATTGACATGACTCGACCGAGTATGATCCCATGCGCAAGAAATCGAATGAAATGGACACATTGTTAATCCAGGTTAAGCGTTATTGTTTACCATAATCAAAAACCATCATGGCGGACTTCAGTTTGCTGACCGTTGCAGTTCCCGCGTTGCCTCGGATTCTTTGCAACAAAACCGTCCTCAAAATCAGATCTTCATGGATCTTCCATACCCAAAGAATAGGAAGAGACTGGATTGACGAAGGGATTTCTTGGTGAAAGCTTTGATTTGTGTCCTCACAGCATTGCGGTTTGTGCTCACAGTTCATGGTCAAAGAGCCACTTTCCGAAGCTTTGCTCAAGCAGATAGACCAGAGCTGCGAACGAAACCATGACTCACATGCCTCCGCTGCCGTTGCCCGGAGCACTTTCCAAAAGAGTTACAGAACAGCTTAGAAATCACAGCGAAAACATCTCGAACTCATACGAAATCATAAATTCAGATTTGGAGTGCTGACTGATTCACAAGTACCAAGCCACAGATGCCAATCCCCAAGCCATGGACGCCATTCCCAGCACCGGTAGGTCATGATTTCCCCTATGATCCCAACAATCGAGCTGCTTAGATGAAGCCAAAGAGGAAGTGCCATGGGCGGCGGTGAAATGCAATGACGAGCGAAGCAGGCCATGGCGGTCAAGCTGATTCCCTCGGGGATGGGGCGCGCTGCAAAGTTTGGTGTGACACGAACCATGCCTCTGGGCGGTTTCTCAAAATGGGGGACCTCAAAAATGGATGGTTTATTACCATAAATGGTTAATATATGTTGATATGGTGGCTTCTTCAGATAGGGAAACCCCCCAAGAATGGTGAGTTTATTATCAAAGATGGTTAATCAATTAGATGATTTGGGGGGGTCCCCATTTTTTTTAAACCACCGTATGGAGGTTGGATCCAGATACTGTATCTCAACATTGACACCCTTCGTTTGTCACAACTACTCTCTTCCCGACAGCCCCATTGATATGCAACAGCGTTGCACAGGATTTGTACAAGGTGGGCCCCCCCCAAGTTAGCTAAGTTGGTGAATCAGCCATTGAACTATAGTTATATCTACCATAACTCGTAGTTACCCTAGTTATAACCCAAGTTAGCTAACTAAGGGGGCCCACCTTGTAGAGGCTTAGTTCAAGCCAAAGAGTCTTCAAGGGAGCGCTGGAGTTGCAAGTCGAATCATCCGAAAAACACTTTAGTCAGCTGCTCAACCCTTCATGATAGCTGGCTATAGACCATGACCTCTCTGTGTTCCTGGGCACTGTTGGGCTGATTCTGCTCAACTCCGGCAGGGTGCCCGATCGCCATTGCCATGTCTTTGCATTCGGCAGGTGCGGAAGAGAAGCGCATGTCCAAAGCGCCGTCGAGTTTCGATGAGAAGCGAATGTCCAAGGCTCCATCGAGCTTGGCCGAGAAGCGCATGTCCAAAGCGCCATCCAGCATGGCTGAGAAGCGCATGTCCAAAGCACCAAGTGTCTCAATCAGATTTGGGTGGTGCACGTGTGTCAATACCTCCTATAAGTAGCCTAACGTCTCACTGACCCACGTATGTGTTCCTTAAAATCTGTGTTGTTGCGTGGGGAATGAACATACAACAGTACGAGGGTTCTGAATATTTGTGCGTTTTGGAATGTTCTATTGAAAAACTGTTGGGCGTTGACCCATATCCGGACATGATTGTACACTTCACTATTACAGGAATTGAAGGGGGGGTTTACAATGTGACATCCCAAGGATGAGGATTTAGCTATCCACAAAATTCAGGAGTTTGTAATTAATGAATGCAATCAAAATAGAAATGCCACAAGGTAAACCGTTCTAAATGGTGGATTTTCCACGTAACCCGGTTAGTTTATCAGAGTGTAGATTTGGAGGGGGATAGGAAAATGTGATCATTTTCTACTTGGCCTTTTCAGCATCGGAGCAAGTTAGCGCAAAGTGGCAACGACTACGGCGGACCAAAGGCTTGGAGGTTCAAGCAAACTACACCAAACCAAAGGGTTGGCTGATTTTTCACTGTACGAGAAACTGATTGATGAGTAATGACCACTAACTGTTAGTTAATTGATAGCGACCATCAGTCATCAATTGTTACTATTATAGAGTACCATTAACAATGGTAACTAATTGTTAACAATTGGTTGGTTTCAATTAGTTACCATTGTTAATGACGTTTTGAGGCCAAATTTTAACTATTTGTACCTCTACCTGATGGTCTCTCTATTTTTCTAGTACTCCAAAAAAGTCCTTGTTACTTTGGTACCTCAAGAATAACCAACCACGTTAATTCTACGCATAACTGTCATGCACGATGATGGGAATCTCTTTGAACCACGAGCATGATCGTTCCCAGGGATTCCCAGGGTTTAGTGTGAGTTTCTGGTGAATTTGTGAAAATGCTGAAAGACAACGGGGCTATGAAGCAACATGAACCATTCGTGACCATGACATTGGAGGATTGCGAGTATCATTCACCGGGATCTCCCGAATTCTGCGGTAAGTGGATCGGATAGGCATCGCTATCATCCACGATTGCGTAGTCATGAAAAATTGTGTAGAGGAGGAGATTTTTGCGGGTCCAAACCCTATACCCTGGTTGCTCACATCCAATACTTGGCCAAACTAGCCCAGCTGTTGAGATTTTCACCGAGCCATTTTTGGGATTTTACGTGGTGGCTATGTATCATAAGCAACTTATGTCCAACCAAGCAGCTGCAAGCAAACCAGCAACCAAGCAACCCCATAGCAGCATGGCAGCTCGGGCTCACCCAGGCAAGGCTGTGTTCACTTGGGAGAAGGAGATCGAGAGAAACTGGTGGAAGTTAGGCCTCGCTCCCGAAGAGTATTGGAACAACCGCGACGTGGTGATGAGCGCCATCAAACAGGATCCAGAGAAAGAGATATCACGTGGTTTCTCAAGCCAGTTTGGGGTATCCAAAAATGGTTGGTTTATTACTTGAATTGATTATTAATGGATGATTTGGGGGCTCCCCTGTTTTGAGAAACAGCCATATCCACTTGGGGATGTTTCAATGCAAATCTCCGAGGCAAAAATCCTAGCGGATCCTGCTTTCTTAAGGCGACCGGAGTCGAGATGTCGAACTTTTAGGTGAAGATAAGAAAAAACACACTGAGGTCCAACGCCTTGACAGCACTCCTTGAGGTTGCAAAAAGCACCATATTGAGCTTGTTAACCCATTTCATGCATCTTGTTTGGCTTTGGCTCAGACTTCTGATTCGTTTGCATGCTCGCACACACGAATAGATCCTAATCGAGGTGAAACAGAAATTTCATCTCGAAGCTGGATGGTGATATTGTACTTTTCTACTTGGCTGGATGGTGATATTGTTCTTTTCTGCTTTGGACAGAATGCGGAAACATATACATGAAATAGTTACTCTATGCATGCTACATACATACGATACATCTATCTATATATTTGCCTCTAGATATTCTGCCTACACATATATCTATTTTGCCCTTAGTTTAATATCTCCACTTAATTACATAGGTACCAGGTTAATTTAACAAAAACTAATCACATAAACCAAGATAGGATAAATCGCTGTACGTTACTTTTTAAGTTTACATGAGCTGCATTAACCTCACAGTCTTTAGCAATATAGTTTACGTTTGGTTCAATGTGTTCATCCACCATTGGTTTATAAATGGCTACATAGTGAATAATCTAAAATTATGCATGGCTGTCGATAGGAACATGTACTTCTGGAAACCTTTTTTTGCAGTTTCTCTACGGAATGATATTTGTGAACTTGGTTGGTTAAGGTGTA
This sequence comes from Symbiodinium kawagutii, assembly GCA_009767595.1. Taxonomy (NCBI): domain Eukaryota; class Dinophyceae; order Suessiales; family Symbiodiniaceae; genus Symbiodinium; species Symbiodinium kawagutii. The sequence continues at coordinate 1,042,363 of VSDK01016065.1, forward strand.
CCACCATGGCGAACTGGACAAACCCATACAGTTGTTGTCCCAGATGATCAACCATGGCTATAGGCCATTGCTAACCACTAATAGACCACTTGTTATGGACAGCCACTATAAAAATCATCTACTTATCTCCTCGTATCAACCATTTTTCAACCATTATTAGCCATCATTACCCGTTATTAATCAACATTCACCATCATAAACCACCGGTTCAGAAACCAGTCTTACTTTACAACCAGTACAGACTGGTTCACTTGTCCAGTTCGCCATGCTGTACCCCCAAGTCACTGGCAGTTTCCCCAATGAAATTGCTTCGTTGAGGGGTACCGCCATGGCTATGGCCAGATCTAACTGGTTCAATCACTTGATCCACCACCAAATTAGCCTTATTACCCATTATTAGCCACTATTTAACCACTATTACCCACTATGCTTGGTCGTTATCCCCTACAATGAACCATTATATCCCATTCCTAGCTACTATGAACCGCTAATAAACCCTTGGTTTACAACAACTGCTGGTTGATCAGCCATGAATTAGCCATCAAGTAGCCCAAGACCTTACAGATACTGGTTCAACCACTAATGATCTTGGCTTATTGGCAAATACTAGTATTATTAGATATTAAGTAGTATTAGCCATTGCAGTATTAAGTATCTACCATGCTCTAGCCATTGGCTAGTGCTATTATTAATTAGCTAATGAAACAAAATGATTAAGATCATTAGCCACTATTAATTAGCCATCAATTAACCAGCCTATCTTTTGAACCATTCTGTTAATTAACCAAAATTAAGTATCTACTAATGAATGGCTCATTAATGGTTCTCATTAGTGGCCATTAAGTAGCCCCAAATAGCTCAAATCTAATTAGCTACAGTAATCTTAGTATTGATATTAGTTGAAATTAGCTCATAATAGGTCATTAAATATCAAACGACTAATTATAGCTAATAATAGCTCATAATAGCTCATTGAGTAGTTGAAATTAGCTCATAATAGCTCATTATCAATACTATGATTATCAACTATCTAATAATAGATAGCTCATTGGCTCTTAATAGCTCATTAATCTTGGTATTGATATTCTTTGTTGAACCGTTATCTACTAATAAATAACATTATTAGCTATTATTGATTAGCTGTTCAACTAATACTACTATTGGTACTCCAGTCTGCTAATCATAATTATTATTATCTACTAATACTACTAATACTACTAATATTATCTATTAATATCAACTACTAATACTACTAATACAATTAATCATTAGCCACGGACTATCTATTGATACTCCAGACTTGTGCTTCAAGCGCTTGATCTCCAGGACGGCCTGGCCCTGCGCTACGCGTCGTCCAAGCTGCGCAACGACTGGGTCTTCGTGGCCAACGCCGTGTGCCGCGACGGCGAAGCCTTGCAGTTCGCCTCCAACGAGCTGCGGAACGATGCCAAGATCGTGCCGAGCCCGCAGGGCCCTGCAGGGGAAGGGCCTGGTAGGTGGGAACATGGTGGGTTAACCATGGCTAGTGATGGCTATGTAGATTACCTATGGCTAGTGATGGCTATGGTGAAGAATAGTGAAGGGTGAATGGTTGATGATGATAGTGGAAGATAATTTGGTAGGTTGACTATGAACTATGGACTATGGCTAGTGATTTATGGTTGATGATGGCTAATAATGATGACATTTGCTATGGGAAGCGTATGGTAGTGTTGACTATGCCTAGTGATGGCTATGGTTAATAATAGGGAATATAACGGCTATGGTGAATATGGTGAATATGGTGAATAACAATGGTTAGTGAATAACAATGGTTAGTGAATAACAATGGTTAGTGAATAACAATGGTTAGTGGGACATGGTAGGTTATCTATGGCAATCGGTTAAGAATAATGAATTGTTAATGATGGCTAATGATTAATGGTTCATAGGAATGGTAATGATGATGGCAATCGGTTAGTACTAGTGATTTATGGTTAATAATGGCTATTCTACCATGAACTTAACTAAGGCTAGTGATTTATATCTAAGAATAGTGAATGGTTGCTGATGATAGTGGATGATAACAGTTGATGATAATGACATGAAGATTTGGGTGGTAACTCTGGTAACATGTGCTGATATAGTAATAATGGTGAATAATGAGAATTGGTTGGCAATACTTTAGCTATGGTTAATGCTTAGTGTTGAATGATTTTGGGTGGTAAATAAAGGGGTACCTATGGCTAATGATAGGGAATAGCAATGGCTAATAATGATAGTTAGTGAAGGACAATGGTTGATAATGATGGCTGAACATGAAGATTTGGGTGGTATCTATGATGAATATGGTGAATAACAATGGCTAGTGAGTAATGATGGTAACACGTGATGAAGATTTGGGTGGTAAATAGTGGTCGAGGATAGAGAAATATAAGGGCCTAATTAATTGTGAAAAATGGGTTAACTATGGCTAATACTTTAGCTACCGTTAATGCTTAGTGATGAATATGTTTGGGTGGTTAATGATAGTGTAACTATGGCTAATGATAATGAAGAACAATGGCTAGTACTAGTCAACTTAGGGTTGATAATCATCATAAGCCAATATCACATGAAGATTTGGGTGGTAGTTAGTGGTTGGTAATAGTGGATGATAGTGGTTAATAATGATGATTAATAGTGGTTAATAATGAATAAACATGATATGGTGAATAATAGTGAATGTGATGGCTATTATTAAATATGGCTAACTACTATCAATTGATGGTTAAGATTGGGAATGAATGTTTGGGAATTATAGTTAATTAATTATGGTTGATGATAATCATTTTTAGCCAATATCACATGAAGATTTGGGTGGTAACTGTGGTTAATAATTCTGGTTAGTGAAGGATAATGGTTAGATGTTAGTGAATGATGCTGGTTAATTGATAATGATGGTTGATGATAATAATGATATGGTTGAATAGTTAAAATCAGGGTATTGAGTGAGGTTGTTTATGATTGGTACGGGTGATAGGATATTAGATATGACATTTGTTTTTTCCAAACGTGTCATGTCATTATAACAGTCAGGTTTTGTCTCATACGGTTGTGTGTTTATCATATCAACATAGGGTATCATGACAGTTGGGTCATCAACTATTGTTATATCCACATCGACCCTAGTATATAGGACTTTCAGCTAGAATTAAAGACAGCAGTTGATAGGCATTGGTCAGAGTTGTGAGTTGTAGGTGTGAACATTGGAAGTGCTTGACAGGTTGATTGCATTCATTGAACGGATATACAATTCATCGGTGTTTTTATCAGAACTGAGCTGTGCTGATTCATTGGATTAGATCCATGGATTGGTAGAAACATTGGCTTGCACAAGTGATAGAATGATCCCGTTCAACCACCATCCACTTCTTCACATGTTTCGCGGGCCACTAGGAACCTCAAATTGCAGAACCCATGTTGCGCAGGAGTTGAAACACATGGCTATGGGTCAGTTCACCCTGTATCCCTGGTTCCCATCATTAAGCATGGTTTTCCCTCTAGTTTTGTTGGTTATTGTCCTCCATGATTGCTGGCTAATGTTGGCCCAGCTCGCCACATGTTCCTCGCGATGTTTGATATGTACCCAACCTCCCCGAACCCAAAAAACTGGCACAAACGACACCCCGGGACCCCAAAACGCACCTGCTGAGGCTCGCTGGGCTATGGGCATTCGAGATTCACGGCTGGCAGATGTACCACCTGTTCGATTCCAAACGGCCACACTTGGCTATGGGTCAACATTAATCAGCCAACTAATGGGGGATTTCCACCAACAAAACAAGGGAAAACAATGGTTAATGATGGGAACCAGGGGTACAGGGTTTTGACCCACAGCCATATACTTTTAATGCTTGGCCAGAGTTTGGAATCACTAATGTACTTTTAATGAACTTGGTTGGCACTTTCATTGAAATTGGTTGGCTTCCAAAGGATATTGTAGTTTCTCAAAAGAATCTATCTGCAGGCGGCATGTTGAGGATTTCATTCTGAGCCATCTGTCCCCGACGGTTCGGAACTGATATGAACTGATTAGTCCTGCAACGGGTTGGAGGTGACTACATGCGGAAATCGTAGGCGAAGATCTGTGATTCAACTTGGGTCTGTCCGGCACTTTGACACAGTATGGCCTTGCATTTTCTGCCTCGAGGGTACCCCAGCTTCGAAGGAAATGTTACTTTCTCATGGTTTCTCAAATTATAGGGGACCCCCCAAGTTCTCCAGTTCAGCAATCATTGATTGCAATAATTGTAATAAAGTCCTCTAGTAGCCACTTAGAGTAATGAACCCACCCCAACTCCAGGGAAAGTCATCCAGTTTATTCACCATTTAGAGCACTAAACCCACCAGAACTCAGGGGCTCATGGCTGGCGCCAGGGAGAAATCTGAACCCCCCAGGACTGCCCCGCAGACCAAATCAACATCGAGCAGTGGACGGGCCCCGACCTCACGGAGTACAACGACCTGGCCACGAAACGCGTGGCGCAGCCCAACTGCGCCTCGGTGGGTGGCAGGATTGCAGGTGGACCCAGGCTCTAGGTGTCCATCTAGGGGTGGGGAATGGTAGGTATGGCTGTGAGTTGCTGAAAGTTCATGATGGTGTTTGTACCATGAGTTGGTGAGGAAAATTCATGATGGTGTCATATGTATCCGGTAAATTCGTTGCCATGTAGAATCCGTAGAATCCGGATCCAATTCGTAAGTTTCCATGATATCCAGGTGTTGCAGATTGGTCCAGGATTTTCAGGGCATCCTTCAACCGGGATCTCAGGCTTGAGACATGCATCTGAGCAGTTGCGAGGGCAAGACAAGGAGCACCAAGCCGCCGCGGGATCAGTTGCGGGGGGAGACTTTGGTTGTCACCCAGCAGTTGATACAATCAACTGCAAGAGAGGAATTACAAACAAGAATTGTTTATAGTGTACTTGATTATGTTGCAATTCATAAATAGTGTGTTACAAACAAGTTACAGTGTAAGTGCAATAGCCATAGCATTCCATAGCTGTATATACTGAAATCATATAAGAATATGGGTCTATCAATACTAGAAGTAGTGACTGAAAGCTAGTTTGCTCACTTTACATTGGGTCTGACAACTACTAAAACTAACGAAATAACACTGGGATAATTAGCACCAGCACCAACCAATCATCCTGTTTGGGTCAACCATTCCAGCAAATCCTTCGCTCTTCATCGGCCGACATGTCAACAACATGTTGTTTTTTTGCCCAATTATCATATGGCTATGTACGGGTCAATACTAGACATCCGACCAATGAGTATGTGAACAGCCAGGGGTACGCACAAAACCACATTCACATGTTTCACGAACGAAATCATCATTTCTTAAAGAACCAGTTGGTGGTTTCTCTAAATATGGAACCCCCAAAATGGTTGGTTTACTACTACAAATGACTATTAGTGGATGATTTGAGGGTACCCCTATGGCTTGAGAAACCACCAGTTGCGCAGTTGCGCAAGAGATGACTGGCCCATGATTCGACCCGGTGGTTTCTTGGCGCTTGAAACCTGACCCCTGGTGGTCACTCTCCAAGGTTGCCATGGGTAGCACCCAACAGCGGCATCCAGAGCTGAGCAAGGTGGATGGCACATGGACCAATGGAATTGGGAATCTATATCAAAAAAAAATTGATGGTCTTACCCGTTGACTTGGAGACTTTTCTTGTTTCGATCCATTTCGTGGTTTCTCAAAAGCGGGAACCCCAAAAATGTTTTGTTTATTACCAAAGAAGGGCATTTGTTTCATCTAATTGGTACCCCCAGTTATCATCCAGTTTATCAGTTGTTTCTAGTAAACCATCAGTTTTTGGGGTACCCCCGTGGTTTGAGAAACCCCCATGTGTCGGAGCTTTGTGGTATCCAGACATGAGGAACGGCGTGTTTCTAAGCTCACTGCCCCGGCAGGTGAGCCGGGCCTCGCCCGCAGGAATTGATGCTGCACGCCATCAAAGAGTACTGGTTTGCTGCGGATCATCTGGCCTTGCCCTTGAGAGATTCCAAGGTTTTCTGGAAGGAAGTCATCGAACAAAATGACAAAACCGGTTGGCAGGTGCCCCTTGCTGAGCGCGCAAGTTGGATCGGTTGATCTGGAAGAATGGTTACATAATGATTGGTGAAATATGGTGAAATTCTTGCAATGGTTCTAAAATGATTGAGTAGTAATTAACTATAGTAACTATAGGAACATTCTTCCAATATCATTTGATAGCATCTAATTACTATTCACAAGTATTGCTAATATTCTTCTAGAACAATGGTTTCACAATCACTGTGATTTGTGTAAAACAGCCAGTGATGGTTTGCTGTTTTGACAGCAGGCATTGCTTCGAGAATTCTTCAAACATTCCTTGGATCATTATTGAATCATTATCCCTGTCCACCGCTTGATCTTGGATATAGGTGTTTCTCAAAATAGAGGTACCCCAAATCATTCCTTAGCCATTTGTAGATAATAAATCAACCATCTTGGGGTGCCCTATGGCTTGAGAAACACCCATGTGTTCATGGATGGAACCCCCAACCAGCAGGTTCAGCGTGCCATGCCACGGTTCAGGCCTTCGGCAACTATGCCCCAGTGATGTTGCGTGAAGACGAGGAGCTTCTGGAAACCGCTCTGCTGAAGGACCCCTTTGCTCTTTACTATGCGGGTCCCTCGTTGCGCCGAAGGCGCGTGGCCCCATGGACTGATTCACCAGCAGCACTAGCACTAGCGCTGCGTCATGAACCAGGAACCACGAGCCATCAAGCAGTTTACAGAGCGATGTCAACCAGCATTTCACCATCGTTCAAATACAAACCACCAACCCTCATCAAGCATTTCCATTTGTCAACCACTACTAACCACTAATAAAGATGCCTTTTAGAAGCCTATCAAGCGTCATGATCAATGATCGTTAACCAGCAACCATCATGAAGGTCTTGCTGGTCATCATATGGCCATCAGTTCACCATCATTTACTCTGACGATTCACCATTCTTAAGCCATTATTTCCCCTACTATTACCCATGACAGTTTATGATTAGTTAACCCGAACAGTTATATGGTTTAGCATCAGGGTTGATCACTTTCCCACTTAACCATCCACAAGAAACCATTCACAAAAAATTATTCACTTCACCCCTATCATTAACCCTACAAAAACCCTTATCCCCCTTGATTCACCCATTCGTCCTGACCCTACCAAAACCACCAAAAAACCCGCATTTCACCCATTTACCCTCTAAGAAAACCCAAACAATCATCTACTCAACCACCCACACCACCCCATTAGTGAACCCCAAGCCATCAACCCTATATCAACCCTATATCAACCCTACATCAACCCTATGAACCCAAGAAAAAAAACAAACTCTTCCCCCAATTTTCACCTTCGCCAGGCGAAGCTTTGTTTTGGCCGCGGTGGAGCGCGACTGGAAGGCGCTGCGCTGCGCTCCCAAGGACTTCCTCGAAGACTCCCAGGTGCTGCTGGCCGCGGCCATGCAGAACTTGGAAGCGCTGGAGCACCAAGCCACAACGGTGGGCGAAGGATGGGTGAAGGGGATGGCGTTAAGGTTGAGGGTTGTTCGTGATTAGTGGTGGTTGATGATGGTTGATGATGGTTGGTGATGGTTGATGGTGGTTGATGACGGTGAATGATGGTGGTTAATGAGATTGATAAGATTTATCATGGTGTTGATGATGATTGATTATGGCTGATGGTGGTTGATGACAGTGAATGATGGTGGTCAATGAGATTGATACGATTAATAATGGTGTTGATGATGATTGATGGTGGTTGATGGTGTTAATGATGGCTGAGCATGCGAAATTCATGGCTAACTTGATGGTGAAATGATGGTGACATCGTGCTTACCACCAGCCCATTGATTACTAAACTGATGGTGACGGTGAAAGGTGGACGGATTTCAAATGATTAGTCAGCAGCGAAGGCTAATGATGGTCAAACTGATGGTCAGCGAATAGATTGATGCTTAAGAATGCTTGGTAATGGTTGGTGACGGTATTTTTTCTCGTTGATGATTCATAATGAGCGACTATATACATGGATGGTTGAATTGAATTGTTCATGTTGGTAGAAAGCGTCATCAACCAGAGTGTTTGCAGCTTGTGGCGGGGGGGTTTTTTCGCAACCAGCTCACGGAAAGCTACCATCCATTCACCCTTCACCAACTTACTGCCTACACTACCAGCTTGCCACGATCAGCCAAAAGTACTTCTGATGCACTGTTACTACCTCTAAGGGTCATGAACATTCATGAACCAGCTGGTGAAGTTTGACTACCATTGATCCATATTGATCCTATGATCCATCCAGGTTTTTGTAGAGTTCATGGCTTTCAATGATGCTGGTCTCGTAGGTTACAACCGGTGAACTGAAACTGAAAGTATGATGGGTACACAGACTAGCGGAGATGGCGTTGCTGACCGGTATGCTTAGAAGGTTGCTAGGGTAATGGGGATACGTAGTCCGAGATCCTCCTCAAGGAACGAAAAGGAAGTCACACCGAAGGGAGGGAGCAGAACTAAGGAGAGGAATGGAAGAATCATAGAAGAAACAACTGCAACTCAGGGAAAGATGACAATTCAGGGGAGCGAAAGGCGTCCAGGGAACCAAAGGAATGGCGGCATCATGGCAATTGACAAAAGGAAGTGAAGAGAACCAGGGGGCCATTCGGATTTTCAGAGAACCAAGGAAATCATAGGCAACGACAGGAAACCATAGGGAACCACAGGAGACCATAGGGAACCATAGGAGTTGGCAATGACGAAGCTGGGAAGCTGGGAACCAGGTCGAAGGATCTGAGGGAAGCTGGCAGCAGGAGCCACACATGATACGCGTTCGTCCATGTGGCTGACATTTATCCACTAACTTACAAGGGACCGGGCCCCCTAAACGTTGGCTAACTTGGGGCCCATAACTAGGGTACCAGGCAAATGGTAGATATAACTAGCTTGTTAAATGGCGAATCTTAATCAACTTATAACCAGGGGGCCCACCTAGTAGATGTTTGATGTTTCGGGGTTAGCCACCAAGGGATCCATAGCCGCCACCCAGGTATGCTTCTGGAGATCTTGGAAACATGGCGGCCTGCGCAGTTCAGCCGCCCTCGAAACAGATCATGGAAGAGCAAAAGGAGGCAGAACGGATTCGATCGGAAGCCATGGCGTTGGCGGGTGATCGTTCCCATTGCTGATTGGTTCAAATTTGTCTATATCCATGTCTATATCCATGTCTATGGCGGGGTGGTCCAAATGCCTTGGGCTAAGCTGCAGGATCAATTGTATAAGATTTGCCGTTCAAGCATGCCCACGCAGTAAAAGCTTGTTGGTGAAAAAACATGTTGGTGCAAAAAATTGTCGGTGCAAAAACTTGCTGGTGTAAAACATGTTGGTTTAAAAGTTGGTTTTAAAATATGTTGGTGTAAAAATATGTTGGTGTTAGAATATATTGGTGTAAAAAGCTGGTGTAAAAATTTGGTGGTGTAAAAACTTGCTGGTGTAAGAATATGTTGGCGTAATTGTTTTTGTGTAAAAGCCAGCTGGTGTAACAATATGGCGATGTAAAAACTTGTTGGTGTAAGAGCTCTGCTGCGGAAAGCAATGTTGGCAGAAGAGCGTGCCGGCGCGAAAGCGTGGCAGCGATGATGGAGAAGGCAAAAGTGGCAATACATTCGTGGAAAACATGCCACAACATGATGAAAATGCATGTAAAACACAGGCCAAAATTTGATAAAAATGCATGTAAAACACAGCAGAACATGATGGAAAAGATGCATTTTCCTAGCGTTTGGGTGGTGCAAATGCCAATGGCAGCTCTCATCCTTTTGCATGGGCAAGGACGACAAAAAAAGTGCCATGGTGGGAGTTGAGCCTTGGACCTTTCGATTCCAAGTCCCGCACGGGAATCATTGACATGAGGAAGAGTAAAGCATGAGACATGACCTAAGCAAAGCAAACATAGGAAGATGAAAGTAAAGAAGACGTCGATGAGGGCCGGGGGGGAGGGAGGGGGGGTCGAGAGCGTGGAGAAGGTTTCAGACGATGCAAAAATCCGTCGGGAAGGGAAAAAGGTACAGCTAAGCAGAGCTCAACGCTAACAAGCAACACTTCTTCCATCAAACACGCCGGCAAGGCCAGCGGATTGGTTACAGTATCATCTCGTTTTGGTGGTTTCTCAAGTCGTATGCGTGCCCCCAAATCATCCATTATAAATTATGTACAGTAATACACCAATCATTGCAGTTGGTATATCCAATATTTTTGCTTATAATCCTCCTATTGTTTCCCAGTATATACCATGCATAGCAATTAACCCACCACAACTTCGGGGTCCCCCATGGCTAGGTCGAAACCCGCCACATGACTTGCGAATTGAGAAGCCCGCACCAACCGACAGAGCGCAGGTTTCACCAGCCGGCAACAACCAACGGTGAACCGCAGGACTACGTGATGAATTTACCATGAAGTAACCATCACTTGTTGGTTAGTTTAGTATGCATGGTTCAGCATTATTAACCATTATGATCCTTACTTGTCATTGTTATTCTTAAGCATTATGAACTATTCTTAATACAAATCTAGCCATGATGATCCGTTATCCATCCTTATTAGCCATTGTCAAGCAAAATCGATGATGCCATGTTTGGCTTTGCGCAGCGACCAAACCGACCCGAACCACAGCAGGCTTGGACCGGCTTACAGGATGCTGATGAGGCGGTGATGGGGACAGCGGTGCGGATGGAGAGTTGTTCAACGGATGGGTGGCTAATAAGGGTTTGCAATGGTTAAGAGTGGTCAAAAATGGTTAATAAGCTGGTCAATGGTTGGCACAAGTTGTTATCAAGGGTGAATAGTGGTGAATCATAAGGGTCAATGATGGTGAAGAATATTGGTTACTGATCGTTTATAAATGTTTGTAATGGTCAATGATGATGGGTAAGGGTTGATGATGACTAATGATGATGGTTAATTGATGATGGTTGCAACGATTCTTAATTATCATTCCGATTATTTATAATTGGGATATGTGGTTTATGGCAAACAGTAGGCAAATTGATGGTCACACAATGATTAATAAGCAAGTAATAATGATCAATGATGCTTTGTAAGGAGAAACGCATCTTGGGAAACATCAATAAACAAGGATTGATTATGGTTAATCATGGTGGTCTCTCCTGATGGTCAATCAGGATGCCTCACAATGAGAGTTAAGCATGATTGTACTTATAGATGGTGTATAGACATTTTAGATGCGTTTCGGCATGCTCATTTGGTGAGACATTTGCTATTTACAACAGAAAAAAATCGGGCGAAGGCGGATTTTTGAACAGGCAAATCTATCATCTATAGGGCTGACAGGCAGATCTATCCTCAATCGTATAGGGCTGGAGATCATTCAATTCGGCCATCGCAACTCGTGGTTGCAATTCGTTGGCAACTCGGCCTTGGACGCTCGTTCAGGTGGTAGCTGGTTCTGCTGGTGGAATGGTAGCAGTCTTGGAATTTTGAACCATTAGACTGGCATATGATGGCTAGCGTTCAGGAGGGTTGCTGGGTTTGGGTCTTAATTTATCTATATTTATCTAGTTCGTGTGGTACAACATTCTGCTGCCATTTTCCAGGGTGACTATATCGTCATGGTCATGGTTGGATATATCGACACACTCTTCTTCCACCGAGTTGTCCTAGGCCGTACCGGCCTGCAGGTTGAAAGACTGGCCAAACAAAAGCAAGAGCTCAAGAAAGAATGGAATCGGGTGGCTTGGGCTTGAAATCAGACTTCAACTATGGAAACGCGTTCATCGTGTCTTCACATATGGCTGAGGGTCAAAACCCTGTACCCCTCGTTCCCCTCTGAGAAACCATTGTTTTCCCTACTATTGTTGGTGATTATCCCCTATAGTTGGTTACTGGATATTAACCCATAGCCATATTGAAGTGAGAAGCATGGCATTAAGAAGGAGGTCCATTTGCTCACGTCAGGACATGGCCGTCACATGCCATGACTTGAAATCACCTGGAATTGCTGTCAGGTCATGCTGTGCCTCGCAAAGACACACGGCCGTGCATTGTCATTCATGCGACCCACTGGGGTTGACAAAGAGCCTTGGTTGGAAAGCTAAGATCATCCAAGAAACAAAGCTCCGAGCCATTGTCCAACATGATTTGTTGGCACAAAGTGAATGAGTTGAAGCTACTTATATTTTATAGTTCCTGTTGAAAGGGACTGAGGAGCATCAAAGACCTCAGGTTTCGAGGGCTGCATCAGCAGTACTTCTGTCTCTGAGGGGCAGAGGTACTGCTAGCCGTGTGGAAGATAGCATGGTGGGAGTCCATGATGTGCCAACTCAATTGTCGTTTAATGACCCACCAGGCTGCACCATTGAACAACTGAATTACTCTGAATTTGTGGCTCCTCTTCGTGTCTTCTGCTATGAGTCAAGACCAAGTTTCAGCGTCGGGAAGAGGCTGAGGTACTTGCTCTGTGTATTTGTTTCAAGCAACTGGTACTGGCAAGGTTTGAACCCACAGTTGTGTAGGCTACTGTCTGTTCATGCTGCAGACTACGACCTCACAGGGCACACTCAGGGGCACCAAAGATGTCTGGGGGCACCACCACTTACCCTGCAATGAGAACCTTGCACCAACCCATCCGGTCGCATCAGGATATGACCACGACCGCCATCAAGAGCAATGGAGTCGCTTTGGCCTATGCAGAGGCAGACTGTGCCCAAGACCTTCCAGGGTGTCCCTCACAGTGCTACAGTCTGACGGCCTTGAAAGTCGTCCAAGAAGATTGGGAGATAGTATCTCAATATGAATCATGTCCATGTCGTCCATCATTGTTATGTGCACGTGGGGGGCTCTCAAAATAGGGATCCCCTCAATGGTGGTTTCTCAAAATAGGGAGCCCCAAAAAATGGTTGGCTCATTGCTATAAATGGTTACTATTGGATGATTTGGGGGGTCCCCTATTTTGAGAAACACCCATTAAATCATCCTGCATATAGTCAGTAGTAGTAACAAACCCGCCATATTGTGGGATCCTATTTTGAGAACGCCACGTCAATGTGCATGCCCAGAAAGCATCCTCAGAATATCCGACCTGGTACGCGTGTTGTGATCCCCACTGTGCGTGCCAGTTGTGTGCCTTGAAACCAAGCAGTTTGGACCTGGTACGACCTGTCTCTGTGGCCATGTTTGTCGTACTCTCTGACGAGAGATCTTTTGCTTTGCCCCCCATTTAACATCATAATCCATCATAGACATAGATAAATGATGATAAATGTATATATAGATTATTCACAATGCATAGCTGCCAATACACATGTGCCCTGTGAAACAAGCAGTATCCTTAGCATAGGCTGTGCCCCCCCCCGTTTGGTGCGTCGCCTTGGAGGCCCAGTACCGAGAAGACCGGGACTCCTGGCAAGGGCGACGGTAGTGACGAGCGAATGGATGGATGGGTGGATGGGATGGGATGGATGGATTTCGACAGTGTATAATACATCTCTATACAGTCATTTGGGTGTTTCTCAAAATAGGGGTACCCCAAAAATGGTTGGTTTTTTATTATAAATGACTATTAATGGATGATTTAGGGGTACCCCTATTTTGAGAAACACCCATTTGAATATGTATACATTCATATTTGCATATGATGCCTGTCATGTCCCACATATATCCACTTGGTACTTTGTTCTGAGCCATTTTGCGATATGCAAATCAACTGACCCGCCCAACCAATCCATCTGCCAGCCAAAGAATCCAGGATAAGCAACGAAAGACCTATCATATGCAGCTTTCCCAGGGTAATGCCCGCAAGCCAAGGGTGAAACCATGCTTAAATTCTGGGTGAAATATGGTGGGACCAGGATTCCATGGACAAAGAAGAAAACATCTCACTTTGGAAAGGGATGGAAAGGGGTTGCACTGTATAGCCTACGAAGAGTCCAGCCATGACTCATTTGTCACCTAATGGAACTGTTTAGCCATATTGAGTTTGTTTAGCCACATTTTCAGCAATATTGTTTCACCCAATGAGCAACTTTGTTGGTTTGACCATGGTTGAGTTCCATTTCCACCAGGGAACAGCTGGTAGCTTTCACCACGACCGGCCTAAGGACATGGTCAATGAGTCGGTGCGTGCCAACATCGGCAGCTGTTCAGGCTTGGTTTGGAAGACACGAGGCGAATTTTGGATGGCAACAAGTTGTTCGATGCCGTGGCTTGTTGCCCAGCCCATCCCAGCCCCTATGGAGGGGCACGACTTGAAAGGTTGATAGTGCTTGGTGGTTGATCATCCTTACTGGATCCCTGGTAAGGGTCATTCCTCCCATGACCCCGGGAGGTTAATCTGTCTCGAAATTTCTGGGTGGTCCACGCAGGGACCACTGGGGACCATCCTGGGGGAACCATCCGGGACGCTAAGGATATCCAAGACGAACTGCCCCCCGAGAAGGTGACAAAACTGAAGAAGAGGGAAACTCTGCACCTCGGCAACGTGCTGATTGTTCGGATGCCATCGCTGCAAGTATAATATCTACATAATATCTATAGAGTCTATCTAGAATATCTATAATATCTACAATATCTATAATATATTAAGATAAGTCAAACACTTTAGTGTGACGTCGGTTTCACTTCGTGGAGCGCTCTGAGTTTTGGCTCAAGCCAGTTCGCTGTCCTGTGGGACCGTTCCTGCGGGGAGGTGGACTGGTAGACGCGACGATTGTTCGGATGCCATCGCTGCAAGTATAATATCTACATAATATCTATAGAGTCTATCTAGAATATCTATAATATCTACAATATCTATAATATATTAAGATAAGTCAAACACTTTAGTGTGACGTCGGTTTCACTTCGTGGAGCGCTCTGAGTTTTGGCTCAAGCCAGTTCGCTGTCCTGTGGGACCGTTCCTGCGGGGAGGTGGACTGGTAGCCGAGACTTGTCCTGCGGGGCAGTTCCTGCGGGAAAGGCTGGACTCCAGGTGGCTGAGGCCAGGACCTGGAGCCAGCTTTGTGATTGGCCTGAGGGCCAGGCTTCCGGCCACGTGGCCAAAGGTGCCTAAGGGCACTAGGGACTAGATCCCAAAGGTTGGGCGGGATTGCGATCCAGGCCCGGGTACATCCCGAGGGGTGACAATTGGGCTGCGTGCCCCGGTCACTGGTCTGACCCAAGGTGGCTGCCTAAGGGCACGAGAGCCACGGGCGGGCCAAAGGTTGGGTTGGGCTGAGGCCTGGGCCCTGGAGGACCGTCCGTAGGCCTCCGAGGAGTACCGTCCGTAGGGCTCCTCTTGTCCCTCTGTGGCCTGCGGGCTGGTGGGGCTGGTCTGCGGGCCAGGAAACATAACCTGGAAAGATGCCGGGTCCATGGATAAACGCAAAAGACAACCCTGAGTTCATGTCGAAAAGGGGTTGGAAGGCCAATGACATTTTTGAGTCATCGGTCTATGATGACCGAGGGAAGACTCAAGGCCGGGTGATCTGGTCAGTCATTGGAGTCCGAAAAGAAGCAAGTGGTGGCTTCTGGCTCAATTGTAACCTGGAGGTTGCCGAAGATGCCGACCTTTACTGGTGGATCACAAAGGGACCTGGGGCTGTTCACACCCGCATCTTTAAGGTGCACATCTGCCCAGGTCAAGCCAGTCGCTGCAGGTCAAACCGTGAGAAGAAGGATGATGTTTTCCACCTGGACTACCTGAGGATGCTGGAGAGTGACGATCTTCGCTTCAGAAGGTCCTCTTGGTGGTTGGTTGGGAATGCCAAGAATGACTTCGAGAAGCTGAGAAGGCTTCGAATGGCATTGGATGGTGCTCAAGCTCTTGAGCATGGAAGTGGCGATGAGGATGACCCCTTTCCGCTCGATGACGAGGCTGAGGAGTTGCCCCCAGCTGAAGGTGCAGCAGAGGAAGGAGCCAGGCCTGCGGGCTCGCGGCTAAGAAAGGACCTCACCGCACTCAAGAAGGGTGTTGCAAAGGCGGGACAGAAGAAACCTGGCCTGAGCGGAGGAGGCACTAAGAAAAAGGTGGAGTTGAAGCCAGCTCCAAAGGCTGCGGCCAAGGATGATCAGGAGCAAGATGAAGATGAGGAGCTTGAGGGACCAGCTTGGTTTGGAGCGAGGCTGAACTTGAAGAAGCACTCGTTCACTGGGAAGAAGCATGGCAAAGTTGCGAAGAAAAGGAAGACACCCCCTGAGGGGGAGGATGAAGAGGCCTCACGGACGAGTTCCGAGGGAAGGCGAAAAAGGGCCAAAAGAAAGGCCGATCGTGGACCCTATGGTGTGGGGGAGAAGCTGGACTTTGGTGGCCTGGACCAAAGTGACAGCAGTGATGGCGAAGAGTCAGTTTTTCGCGGGGGGGCCTCGGAGAAGCGGAGTCATCAGCTAAAGCTGATGGAGTATGCTCTGCAGAAGCCGGGGAGACTCACGAGCCGGTTGCTGTTGAAGATGCAGCAGCTGCTGGCGAGGGGGGCCGGGGGCCCCCTCCCCGACCTAGCCCGGCTGAAGACTCTGACTCCGCCAACCGCCACAAGCTACCTGCTCACCATCCTGGTGCCGAACCACAAAGAGAGGTTGGGGGTAAGACTCCTGCGGGAGCTTCGCACTCTCACAGCGGCACTGGACGACATCGCCAGGGGCGAGACAGCAAGGGCAGGAGACATCTTGTCTCAAAGGCTAAAGGCCCTAGAGCTCCAGCTAACCGACAATGGTTGGCATCGTGCACAATTTTTGGAGCTCATACCTCCCGAGGGAGCGGGCCTGGCCGAAAGGTCAGAGCAGGCCATGGCCGCGCGAGAGCAAGCGGCAGAGGCCAAGATGAGGCAGTACCTGCCAGGAAGATCGTCCTGGTCAGGGGAAGAAGCGCCGAAAGGGAGAGGCAAGTCAAAGGGATCAAAAGGAAAGAAGGGCCAGAACCCAAAGGGCGGCAATCCCTTGAACGACCTGCCAAAGACTCCCGTGGCGTAGCTGAGCCCGATGAGTCGGTGGAACAGCTGCAGGCTGAGGATGCTCAGCACGGAGAGTCGAGTGAGGAAGGGGCAGCAGCGCCAAAGCTGGTTAAAAAGCTGAAAAAGGGAGCTGGTGTCCCAAGCATTGAAGCTTGGCAAGAGCAAGCGAAGCAGATCTTTCATGGGAAGGTCAACTACACCGACCTAGGTCGTCACCTGCTAAGCATGTTGGAGCAGTTAGACACCCCACTTGGACGCTTCCTACGTGGTCACAGCCATCCTCTGCGACCGCCTCCTGCCACCGTGGCACCTTATGAGCGTCGTGGGGATTTGCTTCCGATCCATCCCACCGTGGTGGAGGTGGGGACTCATGGGGTGACGGCAGACAACATCGAGTGGGTCAAGTTGACCTTGGTGATCCTGAACTTTCATTACTGTGCAGGCTGGACAAAACCAATCTGCGTTCCAATGGATTGCAGACCCTCCGACAACCAGCGGGGGGCAATCAGGGAGATTGCAAAGGTGATCGATCGCAACATCCTGAGTGCGATTGAGGTTCCAACTCTGGCTGCGGCCAAGAAGGCACTGGAATCAAAGAAGTATGATTACAGTGGGAACCCCATTGAGTACATGATGGAGTTGGAGTCAAAGAAGGTGTTCCCAACTTGGCCCAAAAAGGGAGAGGCCGGTGTTCGACTCATTACCGACTTTTTGAGTGGTGAGGCGTTGGACGCCATGAAGAACCCCGATGACTGGGTGCTCCCCTATGATCTTCAGCCGGCAAAGACAAAAAGGTCCATTGTCAGAGCAACTGACTCAGAATGGTACAAGCTTTGTGCTGAAGGGCACCGCCGGGGTATGATGGTGTTCGTCAGCGATGATGATGTCCCACGCGACAAGGCTGGGCACTTGGTGGTGAATGGGGCAGGTGCAGTGAGAAAAACAAAAATGATTGATGGACGCTCTGTGGAGCTGCAAAGGTTCATCAGCATACTGGTCCCCAGCAACCAGATCCTGAGGCCCTTGCCCGGTGAGCAGGATTCCTTGCCTTATGTAGGCCAGCTGACTGCCATCCACTTGGGCAATGATGAGGAGCTGATGTTGGAGAGTGAGGACTTCTCTTCAGCCTTCAACCTCTTCAAGGTCCCACCAGAGTGGAGCCGGTTCTTCGCGTACTCCAAGAAGGTGCCTGGAAAGGCCTTTGACAGGCCAGACCTTGAGAGTGTTCGGCCAGCCCTTTGTGTTGTGCCAATGGGTTGGCACTCGGCCGTCACCATCGTTCAGGCTGCGGTCAGAAACATTGTGTATGATCGAGTTGGGGTCGATCGCGGCACTGCGGTGCGGAAGGATCAAGGGCTGCCCGAGGGCAAGTTTCTGAGTGTTGTGTACCTGGATAACTATGATGAGATCCAGATCTTCAAAAAGGTGCACCGTGAACTCACCAAGAACAACCACGAAGCGACTGAGACCCACAAGAGGTTCAACAAGGTTTGTGAAGACCTGGGACTCCCTTTGAACCAAGCCAAGCAGTTGATTGGCGCCTACGTGGGTGGCATGCAAGGGGGTGAGTTCAATGGCAAGCATGGAGTCTTGAAGTTGGGCAGAGACAAGCTCGAGGACTTCATCGCCATTTCGTTGGCTCTGCTTTGCCTCCCGGTTGCGACCGAGTTCCAGATCAGGCATTGGGTTGGCAAGGCAGCCTTTGCAGCAACCTTCCGGAGGCCGCTTTTCTCAGTGCTTCAAGAAGTTTTCGGGTTGATTGAGAACTCGCGAAGCACACCGCAGAAGCTGACAGAGGACCAGCTCGATGAGGTCTTTTCATTCATGGTTCTCTCGGTGCAGGCTCAGAGCGAGCTGAAAGCTGAGGTCTCAAGAGAGATCTCGTGTACCGATGCATCACCTACTGGGGGAGGTTCAGCTATTGCAACGAAGTTCAAGACCCACAGCCTTGAAGTGGCAGCTGCCAAGGAACCAAGTGAACTGTGTGGCGACTGTGGTCGAGACCTGCATGAGCGTGGGCCTCGAGGGCGAATCTACCCATGCCCAATGGAGTGTGGGGAAAGATTCTGCTCAGCGGTGTGTGCCAGTCATCACACGCGAGGCAGCTGTTCCCGAGGAGATTTTTACTGCCCTCGGTTTGGCGAAAGGTTTAGTGGGCCAAATTACCCACTGACAAAGGCATGTGCTTTGGCCGGGATTGCGATCCAGAAGCCTATGGACCTCAAGCTTGAAGAAGACCCCTGGGATCTGTTGACTGATGAGGGGAAGGAGGCGCTAGAAGCCGCCGAGTGTGATGCCACCTTGAAGGCAACGCATTGGGCACCGGAGTGCAGAACCTTCAGCAGAGCCAGAGGACGTTGGATACAGCTACCCAACGGAGAATGGATTGAAGGTCCGAAACAGGTGCGCAGTGATGAGGAGCCCTGGGGATTCGCTGGGCTGACTCGTAATGACCAGGTGGTGGTCAGGAGAGGCAACACTTTCATGAAGACCTCTCTGAAAAGGATGAAGATTCGCCACCAGGCTGGAGGAATCACCTCTTTGGAGCACCCGTATAACAGCTACATATGGGAAACAGACGAAGTGGCTGAACTCAAAGCCGATGGTCATTGGTTCGAGTCAGTGTACTCGCATTGCTGTTATGGTGGTGACCGGGTGAAGTGGACACGGTTGCTGCACAATTCACAGGAACTTCATCGTGCCCTACACAAGCCTGAGTGCCCTGGACACAGCCACCTGAGGGGCTACACTGTGGGCTATGACAGAGATGGACAGCTGCGATTTGATACAGCTGAGGAAGCTGAGTAACATTGGGGTTTCTGCTTGGCCTACGCCCACGGGCTGCGTGCCCAGTTGAAGGCGTTGATGCCTGAGCCGTACGGCGCGTACCCAGTGAGTCTGGAGTCACTTGTGTATGGGCAGGTGCGAGGTGCCACAGTTGGGCTTCAGAATGAGGCTCATGTGAATAGAGTTGTGGCCACAGTGGCACATTGTCTCAAGAATATGTTTGAGGACAATGAAGACACGCACCTAGCATGGCTCATGCGTCAGGTTGGGCTACGTGGGACCGATGTGCGCATCAGTATCCCAGATGACCAGGCAGCAAGAGAGCAGGTGCTGCCATACCCTGCATTCAGATGGCTGTGGAGGACCGTGCTCGCGTACAAGTGGGCACAAGAACAACACATAAACATCCTCGAAGTCACAGCGGTGTTGACGGAGTTTCGTCGTCGACTGAGGTCGAGAGAGAATCTCCACAAAAGGTTCCTGAACATTGTGGACTCAATGGTCACATACTACGCCGTGACCAAGGGAAGATCGAGCAGCAAACGCCTGAACAGACCGCTGCGGCGGATGATGGCTTTGAATGTGGCAAGCAAGGCAGTGGTGATGTCTCTATGGACGTTGAGCAAATGGAACTTCGCTGATGCCGCCTCAAGGCGGTTTGAAAGGCGATGACAAGAAAAGCTCATCTGAAGTTCAAAGGCATCACCTCCAAAACTGCTGCTTGCTACAAACAAGAAATTGCTCGCTTCTTCCAATACATGTCCACTGAAGGTTTTCACCTCCCTTCGTCTCCGGGAGATTTGGATGCCATTTTGGCAGAATACATAAACTGCATGTACCAGGAGGGGGATTCGCTGAGTCAAGCTGGCTGGTTGCTCTCCGGCCTAAAACGGTTCGTGCCCTATCTTAAGCATCAACTGCCCACCAGTCAGCAATACTACAACAATTGGTTGCGTGACCATGTGCCGCAACGGGCCGTCCCAATGCCATGGTCAGTTTTGAAAGCACTGGTGGGCGCAGCAGTCTCTGCAGGGCACTGGGACCTGGCCACTTTACTCCTCCTGGGTTTCACCTTTTTCCTGAGATCCCTCGAAATGATCCGTCTCAGGCGTGACAGTCTTCACTTTAATGTGAACACAGGTGAGATTGTGGTGAGCTTGGAACGCACAAAAACCTCCAAGCAATTTGCACAATCAATAGTGCTGCGGCACAGGGGCATTGCTCGGTTCCTCCAGGAAGCTTTGCCACACCTTCCCCCAGCTGGGGCGTTCTGGCGGTTCTCAACTCACCTGTTCCGCCGTTGTTTTCACCGACTTTTGGTTGCTGCTGACCTGGACTCCTGCGGGTTTTCCTTGTATAGCTTGCGGCGAGGTGGAGCAACCCACGTGTATACAAGGACACGTGATCTTCATCAAGTGGCCATTCAGGGCCGATGGCGTGACCTCTCCACCGCTCGCATCTACTTAGATGACGCCAGAGCTGTAATGCTCAAATTCTCCTTGACACCCTCCCAGTCCCAATCCCTCTTGCAGTTGGGCTCTAGCTTGCGCCATTTCAAATAGCTCCGCCAGCTGCATCACTTGGGGGTGACTGGGGGTTGGAGGATGGGCTTTTGCTGAGGCAAAGGATGGCCCTTTTGCCTGCGGGCAAGATCTTGCAGGGTGAAGCCAAAGTGGCTGAGCCCATTCAGATCTCCAGTTCGGTCGCAGAGGAAAATGGCTGCTCTGCGACACAGCGAAGTTGAATAAGATAAGTCAAACACTTTAGTGTGACGTGTTCACTTCGTGGAGCGCTCTGAGTTTTGGCTCCCAACCCTCCCACCCAAAGCGGTCTGGAGGATGGGCTTTTGCTGAGGCAAAGGATGGCCCTTTTGCCTGCGGGCAAGATCTTGCAGGGTGAAGCCAAAGTGGCTGAGCCCATTCAGATCTCCAGTTCGGTCGCAGAGGAAAATGGCTGCTCTGCGACACAGCGAAGTTGAAATATATATAATATCTACAGTATAAAGTCTACAAATACAAAGTAGTATAAGGTTGGATTATTTTTATGCTGGTATCCAGAAGATTCCCGATTGGACTGTGATTTGCTCATTGGTAGTGCCACTATCAAAAACCAGAAACCACCAGCAAAATTGAGTCATCCTTGCTGCTAGTGACAGTAATCAGTCAACAAAGCACCATTGGGGCATCCTTGCCTGCCAGGAAGGTCAAGAACAACAAAGGAGAGGCATCGCGGCAAAGTGTTTTGCCACCTATCTGAGCCGCTCGAGTAGCTCGTGATTCTGGCCCAGGTGAGCCGTTCAGATGAGCTGACAAGGAGTTGATTCATTAATTCTTCAGGGGCAGCCAACGGGCAGGGCTTAGGCGAGGTGGTGCCATGTAGTACTGGATGAATCCCGCTGAAAGGAATAGAA
This sequence comes from Symbiodinium kawagutii, assembly GCA_009767595.1. Taxonomy (NCBI): domain Eukaryota; class Dinophyceae; order Suessiales; family Symbiodiniaceae; genus Symbiodinium; species Symbiodinium kawagutii. Next base: position 1,064,552 of record VSDK01016065.1, read on the forward strand.
AACCAATGGACGGGTGCTCCTGCGCATTCTTCTCGTCAAATTAAATGATTCCTGCGGCCAGCAGCTCAAATAACTCCTGCATTGTGTTGTGGAATCATCATGCCGTTTGATGGAAGGCAGTCTCCGTTGCGAATCTGTGGTGAACCAATCACTATCTGCGGTGAAACCTTTGCTCATCCGTTGATAATTCTTATAATGATTGGGTACCCCAAGATCCCCCAAGTCGATGTAGAACGTGCAACAGCGATGTGGCTATGGCTATACCCATAATTGGGGTCCCTAGATGCCCACAAAATGGTCAGCATCGGTCACCCTTAGCATCACCCCCTCTGTGATACACGAGCGAAGCTCCAGACGGACCGAGATAACGCCAGCCTGGGCTCGGAGCAGGACATGTTTTTGCCTCGGCTCTCCCAAAGGGAGGGCGCCGGCTTGGCCAACGCGTTAACGCACGGTCCGAAAAAGTGCCGCACGCTTTGGCGACGTGTCCGGGCGCCCTGGGTCCATCCCTGTCGCCTGAAGATCCTTTGAAGGTTCAGTTGTGGTCCTAGCAGCTGTTACTTTATTCGTTTTGATTATATGGGGGATTCTTAAAATGGGGGAGCCCCAACATTGATGGGTTAATGACTAAGAATGGTTTTCATAAACTGGAGGATTTGGGGGTAGCCCGGTACCTTAAGAAACACCCATGTTATAGTCTTCAACATTGCCAAAATCTGTTCGAGCACACGACTCCAAAGATCAAAATCTTCACCCGAAGATCCTTGGAGAGCCGAATTGTGACGTAGAGCCCCTATAGTTGACACGAATGGTGGTTTCTCAAGCCATAGGGAGCCACTAGAAATGGTTAAGAAACTGGATGATAACTGGGGGTACCCCTATGACTTGAGAAACCACCATATAGTTGATACATGTTGATACACAGCAATGTCTATGCTAAATTCTGCAATGGTGCACTGAATACCGTTGGCATGTTCCACTTTTGAGAGTACCCAAACATGCCAATTGTGTCTCACTTCATGGGGTGGCATGGAGGCAACTGACACCGACATTGGTAGCTCATGGATTCGCAAATGGGATTGTTAACCAATCGTCGCATTTGGAGTTTACCCTTTGGCAATCTCCGGTATTCAAACATGGCTGGATGTAAAATGGACATTCCCACTGGCTGCTGTACACCATCTAGGAATGGTGGATTATCCATTGCTAGGTTAGATTACCAGAGGGTAACATTCAACCGAAGTGGATTGAACTGCTCATGTATACAGAGAGATCTATGATCCATATTGATTCATAAACAGTCCCCAGTCTAATGGGTGGTGAGTCGAACTGCAGATGATTCTTACCCCATCCTCAAACATTTCAAAGGAAATGCTGCCATTCTTGGAATACCTACCATTGACCACTACTTACCATCATCAATTTACCAACCAGTATGAGGCATCAATTGATTAATTAACATCAATTAAAGAAACTCTATTATTGGCCATGATGTTGAGTATCAGTTTAACCATTAATTGATGCCGATGGATTTGCCATCAATTGGCCATCAAAAAACCCCATGGGCTTGGCTTGACCGTGCCAGGCTACCAACAAACCGTCCTTGCCATCGAAGGCGAGCGGATGGCCACTGTGGGTGGCGAGCTGATGTAGCAGCGTATCATCCGCACCTGAAAAAAGGATCGAAAGGAACTACCACATATAGATTTCCATCCATTTCCATATTTTTCGCGATTTTGTACTGGTACTCCACCTCTAAGAAAGCATCTTTGTTTCTTTTCAGATATTTCTTTAAGATTTGTAGAAAAACAGAGCTAGCTTTACGGTTACGAGCCGCCATTTTTGAAAGGCTTCAACCATCAATTTTATGGGGTACAGTATAATGACTACCAACAATAATAGGGAATACAACGGCTGAGAATGGTACACCAGGGGTACAGAGCTTTGACCCCCAGCCAGTGAGCGCGATACAAAATGAAATGAATGGATATTACCTGGATGTAAGTAAGTTGGTACGAATTTGACAAGACTGGATCTCCATAAACGTTTTCTTCAGATGTGTTTTATCTAGATGTTGGATATGAATCACCAGCTAGTCAATTGGTAAACTGGGCCGGTGGTTTATGAACAAATGGATCCACCGTCAAGCATCATCAACCGTTGACCATCATTAGTCGACCACTATTGAATCGCTATATATATATATATACCATCACTAACCATCATTGAACC
>VSDK01016065.1:1066793-1117208 GCA_009767595.1 Symbiodinium kawagutii
TCATCCATTATGAAACCTAGGGGTCTAACCACTATCAGCCATTTTTCACCATTATTAACCAGCTTATGAACCATCCATGAACCATCCATTAGCCATCCATGAACCATCCATCAACCATCCATTTCACCATCCATTAGCCATCCACTAACCATCCATCAACCATCCATGAACCATCCACTAACCATCCATGAGCCATCCATCAACCATCCACTTAACCATCCATCAACCATCCATCAACCATCCACTTAACCATCCATTAACCACGAACAAACTCATGATTCACCCGCTGATTCACCCCACTAAGCCGAGGAGGATCCGATCCCAACACCGTTCCGGATCCCAGCACTCCGCCAGGTGCCCCAACTTCCGCCTCCACGTGTTGAACTCAGCGCGGTGGGTTGGGACATCTCCAGGGAAGGCTAGGGCTACTCCTGGAGTTAGAAGCCACTTAGAGTTGGTCAATACGCTGGCTAGTGGTGAATAATAAGGTAATTAATGGTGAATAATCAGCTAGTTAATGGTGAATAATAAGCTAGTTAATGGTGAATATAAGGGTAGTTAATGGTCAAAAAGCTAGTTAATGGTCAACTACTATAGCTATCTTTATAGTTGGTTGATGGTCAATAATGGTTAGTAAGCTGGTTAATGATGCTCAATGATAGTAAATTGTGGTTAGTGATGGTTAATAAGCTGGTTAATGATGGTTAATAGTGGTTAGTGATGGTTAATACGCAGGTTAATGTTAGTAAAATAGTGGTTTGTTATGGTTAATAAGCTGGATTAAGCTGGTTAATGACAGTAAACAGGGGTTACTAGTTCGTCAACTGGTCAATTAAGGCTCGCGCATGGTGACAGTGGCTGCTAGGGTTCAACTAGGGCACCATTTGCAAGCAACTAGGGGTTGGAGAAAGCCATTGAATGGTAGTTTCAATCCTCATGGTTACGTTCACCACTTACTAGGTTGGATGATCGTCCACATAGTTGCGGGGGTCAATGAACGTTTCCAGGTGGGTGTGGATATGTCACCATGTTTGTACATGGACATGGGGCTTGGATGGTTGGACCTTCCCGTGTCAACAAATTTTAAGTGCTATGTCAAGCTCATAAAAAGCATCCTGGAGCAGGTAGAATATCTTCCAGAATTGGTATTTGACCTATTTACCGACTGTGGATGGTCCAATTTCATGTTCAATCTATATTAGGATCACTACATTGAATATCAAATTGCTGTATATGAATGTTGAAATGTATCAAGCCCATTCATTTTTAACTAACTACAATCAACCAAGTATTAATCACCATATATACCAGGATCACTATATGATACGGTGGTTTCTCCATGCAGGGGTCCCCGAAATCATCCTGGTCACATGTCACGGTGCCAGGTGCTCAACCCAAAGTGGCTGGTGAGTCTGGGAGTGAGGCCGGCGACGGCGTTGGTTGGCTAAGCCTTTAACTAGCAGGGTCAGTACTCAGCACCAGATTTTTCAGTTGGAATTCAGTGCTTTTCAGTGCTTTTAAGTACCAAAAGACTCCGAAAGAAACATCTACGGACTAGCTGGAAGTATTCAGGATGAACATAAAATGATATAAGGAAGTGTTTAAATCATTTAACACATGCTATAGACTATAGATTTACGTAGCATCAAACCCATGGTGCCTTCCAGGATGCTTCATACACCGACGACGACGAGGACGCCGAAGCCGCGGAACCGGCGGAACCTGCGCCGGCGATAGCCAGGGCGGCACATGCCAAGGTGCCCTGGGGCAAAGTGAGACCCCCGAGGAGTCCTGACACTTTCCCCAGCAGGTGGGCCCCGTTCCACCAGCTATAGTCGTTTGGGTTATAACTCGGAGGTGGCCACTAGAGTTAAATGGCCCAATGAACCATGTTATAACTGGGGGGCCACCTTGGAATGATCAGTGTTGGTTGGTGAAGGGGTCCACTTGATTAGATGATAGCTAAATCTTGGATGATCAAACTCCACAAGTTGTGGATTGGCAAAAACTGGCCACCTGAGCTGAGCTCAAACTTTGCTGAGGAATTCTGTGTGAGAATGACGCCGACAGGATGATCAATTCCATTCGAACCATAGAACTGATCATCATTTTTACCAGAAGATTCTCACAAGTATCATTAATCGTTTTCATTAGAATGTGTCGTCATTATCAGTAGCGCCAGCTTATTAACCATCATTGTTACTATACGTCCCCATGATGGATGGCAGTCACCATCACTAATAGTATTGAGACCAATAATCCTATCATCAATCCCTACATTCCCTACAATTTCTACCATGAGATGAGAAAAGGTCCCATTAGTCGCTAATGCCCATGATATTAGTTGATACTCCCATGACCATTCATGTTTTTTCAAAGCATAAATAGTTTTTTCCTAATCTGAATCATATTATGTATTTGTAACCATATTCTAAAATTTATATTTAGAATTTTATTTATACTTACATTTCTCTATTTGTTGAAAGCCCTATTGATAAAGATTCAATGATACTAATCAATCTATCAATAACCATTATGATCAACATTATCATTTTATTAATCTATCGATCGATCTATTCATCAATCAGCAACCTATTAAAACCCCATTGTTATCATTAACCTATTATAACCCTAGTGTTTTTTCATGATTCATCAATCATTAACCTATTAAAACCCCATGAATCCTTACTAAAACCCTATTGATCATCCACCTTCACTGCCTATCAATCATTACTAATGACCATTATAATCCATCTTACCTACCTATTAACCACCAGTAAACCCTACTAAAAACCTATCAAAACCTATTGATCCCTACTGAAAACCTATTAAAATTTGTTAATCCTACTAATCTTCATGATCATCCAACTTATTCACTATGTAATTACTATCATTCAACTATATATTCACTATAATAGTCACTATCATTCAACTATATATTCACTATATAGTCAACTATATTACATTAGTCTATCCAACTTATTAACTATTTTCACCATTGCTAACTATTAATAACTATTCATCCCTAGTTACTAACCATTCTTAACCAAATAACTATTAGTCACTAGCAATAGCTATTAATCACCATTATATTCACTATTCACCTTTTCACTATATAATCACTATTGCATTCACCATATAATCACTTATCATCCAACTATTAACCGACCACCAATCATCCATATTAACCCACTATATTAACCCACTTGAGTAACTAATAACTATTATAAGGTAATGAACCATTACTAACCATACTATCATATTATTAACCCACTTATTAACCAACTATATAATCATTATCGTCCAACATACAAACTATCAACCATGATTAGGTATCCATTATTAACGAACCACTATGAACTAATGGTAATCGTAACCCCTAGTTACTCTATTGTAGGGTAAGTAACCATGATTAACCACACTATCAGTACTATTATTATTAACCTACTCATCAACCATCATTAACCATTATTACTACTAGCACTACTCATTACTACTGACCATTATTAACCAGTACGATGCACTGATTCACTATATGACTATCACTTCTAATCAGCAACGGGCTTATTAACCATTATTACTAATCACTATATTATTATGAACAATTATCAATCATACTGTTATTATTAATCACCCACTTATTAACCATCATTAACCATGACTAACCATTATTACTATTCATTAAGTCGGTACTACAATTATGAACCATTACTATGCACTATCTTACTATAATCACTAGTGGGGTTATTAACCACTTATTCACCATTCCTACAAACCATTATTAACCATTCTTAACCCACTCCATCTTAACCATTAATGATAGTTACTATTACTAACCATGATTAACCATTATTAACCACTACTATGGGTCAAAACCCTGTACCCCTGGTTCCCGTTTCATTAACCTTTGTTGTCCCTATTATTGCTGGTCATTATCCGCCATTATTGTTGGTTAATGTTGACTCATAGCCAAGTGATGTAACATCTCAATTCTCCAAGACTTTCCAAGCTCTGAGATGGGTCCATCGATGGATCCCTTCACCATTGCTATTCACTATATTACTAGAATCACTGGTTAGAGAATCTTAGCCATTCTTACTATTCATTATATCATTATTACAATTATTAACCAGTACTATTCACTATAACCATTACTATTCACTATATTATTATCCTTATTACTATTATTATTATTATTATTAAAAACCATTATTAATCATACTGTTGTTCTTGATCATCATGAGTTAATACTGTTATTTTTGATCACCATGCCATGGGTTAATATCTTGCTATTAACTTATGTATTGACCCCCTCCATCCCCCCGTTAGGCCAAGCCCAAGAGCAGCGCAGCCCTGGCGGCGGCGGCACCCAAGAGCTCGGCGCGGCGCTGCGCCGCGGGTGCCGTGGACCCCGGCAGCTCCCGGGGAGCGGTGCCCAAGCGACGCGCCGCGGGCGATCGGCGCCTCAACGGCACCGGGCGGCTGGTTGGATGTGGGTTGGGTCAAGGATGGATGTCAGTGCTATGTCAGTGCTATGGTGAGATTTTGATGGATTAAGGCTAATTATATGGGATTTAGATGGATTTATGACTCAAATATATGGTATTTTATTTGGATTTCTATGGATTAAGGCTAGTTATATGGATGTTTAATGATTTTTATATGGGTTTTTCTCTGGATTAATGCTAGTTATATGGGATTTATATGGTTAAGATTGAGATGAATTGATGTGGATTGATTTGAATTGATGTGGATTTATATGGTTATAATTAGTAGATAGATGGATTAGTTGTATGGATAAATAGTAGTTACTTGTAGATGAGATGAATTGATGTGGATTTGGCCCACTACTACGAAATGGTCCAGATTGGATGATTTGAGAAACCACCTTTTGCGAGCTGGGTCAATATTGACCAACAATGATTGACAATGTTTCTAGTGAATGGTGATATTAATCTAGATGACCCAATGGTGGTTGATATTCTATTATGATATTAACTAATATTAACCAACAATAATATTATACTGTACTAGATTAACGATTAATTAACCATGAATGATATGATTCATTATATGATACCAACTAATGATGATTAATGATTACTGGTTCTAGTTAGATAGATGGCTACGGAGCTATGGGTCAAGCAGTTAACGAACCAACGAATGCGTAACAGGTTAATGGTGGGAAAACGTGCTGGTTAATGATGGGGGAACCAGGGGGACTAAGGGTGAGCTGACCCACAGTGATATGAATTGATATGAATTAGTAGTTATATGGATGAATGATTATTGATATGGATTAGAAATGATATGATATGATATGATGAGATTGATATGGGCTAATGCTTATAGTTAGTGATGGATGTGTTTCGTAGTAGTTGTAGTCAGTTTGTCATAGTTTCTAGTTATGATTAATAGATGTTGATAGTGTATAGTGATCAGCTATGATGCAACGGAGTGCAACTTTGGTGATGGTGGTTTAATGCGGAAGCAGCGTCGAGCTTGGTGAGATGCCCGAAACCTTCAGAAGCTGCCACGAAAACTGGTGGTATTTATGAGAATTGTGCCTTTGAGCCTTTGACATTAAATAAATGATGCTAAGAACTGATAGTTGATCAGTTGTTGATATTGAATGACTGACGCTAAGAACTGACTGATAGTTGATCAGTTGGCTGATGATCATTTGTCAGTTTGATTTGATCATAATCACAAATGATTGGCAAATGATTCAAAATAGAGGATCTTGAACTTGTGCTGGAACCCTTGGGACCCTTGGCATTTGCATGCATTGTTCACAATGGAAATCGCCTCGGAGCACTTGGGATGACATGGACAGTAGGACTCTGGATGCGAGGCTAGGACCATTCTAGGGGTTGTTTTGCCAATCGCAATACGATGGCTTGATCCTAATCGATATCCTTAGAAACTAATTCTTGATCCTTTTTGCCAATTGTAATACGATGAATCAGTTTCTAATCTTTGCTTGATCCAAATCGATTTGATCCCAATCGATATGCTGAAATCGAAGATTCACTGACTGGTCCACTGGTTATCCATTCGATTTCATCATCCCAAGCGAGATGTTGAAATTCTTTCCGTCGAAGATTCACTGACTCCTTATCCACTGGTTATCCTTGAGCAATCTTGCTTCCTTATGCGTGCGGGCCTCTGAACGGAACGAGATATCCCAAAGTCACACGGAGGGCATCACCGTGAAACTTTCCAGACCGCTTGGATGTGCATTGCCAGCTACAAGTGGTCATCAACCATCGGCTTTAGCTCACCCCAATCCACCATGATAGAGTTTAGGTCACCCCAGGTATTGCAGTAGCGTAGAGGCGTTAACTATATTCACTTGGCGATGGTCATCGCTCTAGGCATTTTTCATCACCAGCGATGTCAATCATCGACTGGTGAATAGAGTCGTTACAAAAAGTGCTGACTATGTTCAACTAGGAAACCATATGGGGTTTAGCTCACCCCGGGTTGTCTCTTCATTCGTTGATGGTCGTCGCTGGTAATGTTACCCATATTTGATATTACCCTGCACCAAGTATGTTGATCTCACCATAATATGTTGATATTAATTTACGATGACCACGGACCATGACTAGTTGATGGTTTCAAACATATTTTATTTTCCCAAATGTATTAAGAAATGGTTGGTTGGTTGACGAATATTCTTCATAGGGGTGGTTCAACCACCAACCAGTTTAATAATAAGTATTCCTAGCCATGATTATTAACTCTTATTAAATATTATTCATGAATAGCTAGAATATATGGTTGACCATCATAACCATCGTTGACCATTATTAACCATCATTAACCAGTAATATTAGCCTTCTTAACCCTTATTAACCATATAAATGTATAAATGTGACCATTTTCTGCTTGATTTCACCCTGTCTTAACGAATCATGGGGACCACATCACATCCTTCAGGCAGCTGACGGCTGAACGCATGCAGCAAGCCGGTACGGTCGTGGAAACCAGGCACCTGCCACAGTGATCTTGCCGGGGAGCGTTCGACGGTTGCGCCACGGTTTCTGAAGAGCTGGGGGTTACCCAACCCGTCATGGTTGGTCCATTCGGTGTAGATGGTGGTTTCTCAAGCCATAGGGGACCAAAAAAATGGCTGGTTTAGTACTAGAAATGACTAGTTTCATGGATGATTTGGGGGGTCCCCTATTTTAAGAAACCACCAGATGACCAGTGGTTATAGCAATACTGGTGGATAATAGTGGTTATAGATTTATAAATGACCCATGATAATGGTGAATTGGAGATGTTTTTCAGCAATAATAGTGGATATATACCGATATACCAACTACAATGATTGGTTTATGAGTATAAATGGTTGATAATTTGGATGAGTTGGGGGTCCCCCCATTTTGAGAAACCACAATGTGTGGATCTTTGGATGAGAGGAAACTGCTGGAGTTCATGGCTAGTAAATAACAAGTTTAGCTACCAAAAGAGGGATTTTGCTGGATTGTCAGGATTCTGCTACACTGGCTTTCAGGACAATTACTGTGTCGGAATTCAACGAGGGGAACACTGACCATCATGGGATGAAAGAAGTTATTGCATGGCATGGTTGCTTTGGAGAGCTGTAAATCAAAGTTCAACTCCCATCTATTGTGAGGGTTTCCTGTCAAGTACCCAATTTCTGGTTTGTCATCTGAGCCTACTCAATCGAGAAAGGTCCATCGTATCCACTGCGGAATGCAGTTCTCACTCGTGCGAATAGGTGCAATCGCATGTTCTCATTGGTGAACGGAATGCTGCCATCGGGTGGTGAGTTTACCAGCAGAAATGACCGTTGAGAAAACGCCGATCCCAACTGGTTAGCTCTCATGGTTTGGGAGCTTTGTCCAAAGCGCTCAGGGTTTGAGGGTTTTGGGAGTTCGGTGGGTTGGGTTTCTGGGGTTCATTGTAGGCCAGGCACAATATCCCAGGGGTTTTTTGTCAGGCTTCAGAACAAGGCAACTCAATGCTCAGAACATGCTCGAAGAAGTGGCTTACGCAAGCAAACGAACGTCATGACAGTGTCCAGGTTTGATGAAGACATATGTAGCAACGACGTGCGGAATGCCACGTGTGGCTCTGTGCTGATATTGACCCCTGCCGAGCTTGGAATGTACAAACCAGAGGCTCTGAAGGCGGATCAAGCATTCTCTACCACAATTGACTTCAATGATTCACCATTGATCATCAACGAAAATGGCTGCGGGTCAAAATCCTGTGGTGAACATCCCGCAGATGAACTAGACTTTGTTGGATGTTGGCCTACCCATTGCTTGGATGCTTGGATGGCTGGCCCATAGCCATAGAATTTAACATCTTAACGATTGGTGATCATTGATCGCCAAACAGTATCGATCATTATAGATGTTTGTTTTACCAGACAACAAGCGTGAGCCCTACTTATCACTGTACATAAATGATAATGAACTGACATCAATGGCTATCATCCACTGCCAGAAACGCCACAACAGAGTTTTCCTTGGAATCAATCACAGGAAAAATCATTAACAGAGAACCACTCTGAACCACCACTATGAACCACCACTTTGAACCACCACTATGAACCACCACTCTGAACCACCACTATGAACCACTCTGAACCACCAACAACATCAACCACTCTCCACTCTCCCTGCTGGTGCTCTTCAGGACTGAGCCTCCAGCCGAGGCGTTGTGATGTTTGCCGCGCTTGATGATTCATCATGATGGTAGATCCAGTAGATCTCTATGGTTAATAGTGGGTACCCTCCGGTAAACTAACATGGCAATGGATTTTAACCATATTTTTCATAGTGAAACCCTGGGAAAACACCAATAAATTGTTGATTTTGCATTGCCATGTTAGTTTACCAGAGTGCAATAGGCTGGTTTATCATATGGGAAAAATGCAACAGAGTGGTTGATGATGGTTGATGGTAGATTCAGCAAACCAGCAGTTTACTTGCTCAATAGTTGATGATTTGACGCAAGTATCTACTGTTAGTATTGTTCTTGAAATGGATGTAACATTAGTGGCGGTTGGGAAGAAGGTGGATGATGGCTAGTCCTGACTGGAAGGGGTAAGGCTTGATCATTTGATGGGGCAGCGATGCCATCGCTGAGCGAAATCACTGAGAGGCAACACGTTGGTCATTCCAGGGTTGGGATGGGCGCCGCCACAAAGACTTCGGTAAGCCCTAGGCAGCCCATGAATTGCGAAGCTGCTGTGCGTTAGAATCCTTCCCTCGTTTTGAAGAAGGAATAGTTTGCCAAAGTGACTAGAAGTGACTTCCACATCTAGCTCCATTTGGTCTTTCAGAAATTTCACTCATCTGAAACACGGTCTCTATGGTGTTTCCAGATAGGCCATCATCATCATCATCATCATCATCATCATCATCATCAGCTATAACTACAACTAGCCACTGTCCTTAACGGTTCCTAATGAAATCCAAGAGTGAACCAGTGGTGGCGAGAACCAACCTATGCTGATCAGAATGAATTCTGGGTGGCTAGCAGGTCACCAAAGGAAAGGGCTAACATACAATCCCGGGTCAAATTAGTACTTCTTATTTGGTTGGTGGCTTTAAAAGGGGTTTATTTATAATCACTAATAGTGGCTAATTGATAATAAAACCAACTATAGGGATTACAACCATGAATAGTGGTTGATAATAGGGGATGATCACCAACTTATGGTTAAACAAGTATTGGTTGGTTGTTTTTACGGATTCATCAACAAATGCTTGGCTGACTAATATTTGTCATGGGGTTGAAACCACCAACCAGTTATTCATTACCAACCGTTACTGTATTCTATCATATGTGTTTTCCATCATTGACCATAAACCAATGGCGTTGAACATTGTTGGCCCTCATTGAAAGGCATTAAAATGACTATTTCCAATATGACAACTGGCAACCGAAAGTAATCATCATTGACCGTCAACTATCAACCATCATAAAGCGGGTCATTTTATCCCATACTGGACCGCCATTGAATGGAGTTAACCATACATTTCACCGTGATGCACCATGTTTCACCATCAAGTAACCATCATTTACCATCCTTATCACTTATCCTCATGAACCATCATTGACCACGTTCATCACCATCATTCACCGTGTGTTTGCATCATCATCAATCAGAATCTACCATCCTTTTCACCATCATTGACTAATCAACCATCCTTTTCACCATCCTTCACCATGTTTTTCACCACCATCATTCGCCGTTGTTCACCACGAGCCCGGTTCCCATCCAGCCGTCACCCGACACGGCGCTGCCGCTTTTAGGCCGCGCCGAAGCCCGACACTGCGGCCGCCGAAGATGAAGGAGCGACGTGGTGGTGGTGGTTCTCAGTATGAGTTATGATTTCTATATATTCGCATTAGGACCGGTAAGTTGTTAGTTGAGTTGTGGTTCGTGTTTGTTGATGCTGAAAGTTGGTCAGTTGATTCTTGATGATGGGAAATACGGTTTCATTGATGGATACTTGACCAGTGACGAATGTCACGATAAAGTGAGGTATTCTTTGCTTCAGTAAGCAGCCAATTGAGATCAGTGGCTGTCCATTCAACTATTCACCTCAGTGGTTGGCGGTTGATCATGGTAACACTCTGGTAAACTGCCCTGGTTGCGTGGAAAATCCACCAGTTGTACCTCCTATTAAAGCTGGTGATTCCTAGCTTCCACGTTAGTTTACCAGAGGACAACCGCGGTTAGCCATTGAAAAACTTGGATCGACGGCAATCGGAGCTCATTCATGGATCACTGCTTCATGGAAGGTCAACGAACTGTAACAGGCAACCGTGGTCAATCATTGTAGATCACAACTGTCAAAGGTCAACCAACTGTAGTTCATCATAGCTAAGAATAGTAGTCAAGCATTGTGGATCATGAATCATGCCTAGTGGCAGTTGATCATAGTTGATATTTCACCCAGCTGAGTCTTGTACTCAACTACACTTGACGGATATCAATCATCCTCAGCAATCATTCATCAGCATCATCGATTATAGAAGAATCGTATTGTAAAACAGCATGATTATCAAGCATCATTGAAGTAAAGATTGTCAGGCAGTCTAAACATCTATCAAATACAGTATTGCCAATACAGGAACCGTGCAGGAAATCCGCCAGCAAAAAAGGTGTTGATTGTTTCATACTCAGCACAGATAACCAGTAAACCAGTTTCGATGATTTTCGATCATGATCGTCTCACAAAGTATTTGATATTATGTTGATTATCAACTGATCAATAATGGTCATCAAGACAACTTGACAACTAACCAATACCAAACTGGTATAAAACAAGTTAGTAACCATTATTGGTATTTATTAAATAACAACTGGTACTAGCCAATACTCAATCCCAGCAAGTCGACCACCAAAACCAACGGTGCAGTGACCTTTCCTGTGGCTAAGATACTCGGTGGCCTCGATGGTCACCCAGTTCGTTCGACCTCGGAAAGTCCTGGTCACGTAGCCGACGAAGCGTACTGGAGAATGATGCTCGCGCAAATCGGAGAATCGTGATTAGGTAATTCTCCAGTAAGAATGATTCTCCAGTAAGAATGATTCGTTAACCAATTATAATCATTATATTTGCACAAATGATGAAGGATTGAAGGATCAACTTACCATTGTATAATGAACCAGTGATTAGGTAGTGATGATCGTTAACTGACCACCTGGTTAATAAAATGATTTGTTCACCATCAGTCAGTACAATTGAATTTTAGTGGTACCAATAACCAGGGATAAAACTGCCATTAATCAGTAAAATATCATTGACCATGATATTACACAGTTCAACGGTCGATTACCATTTTGATCAATTACATATGCAAGAATTGACCTGTTTTGCTCACGTGACACAAGAATGCCAGGCTTGCGAACATATGCAATTTGACGGTGCCAGCAGCAGACCAGAGGATAGGCTTATATATGTATTACAAATCAGATTGTTTGGACGATGTCAAAGACACGACACTCTTGGCTAGATTTGCAACAGACACCCTGATGGATGGGATATCAAAATACGGTTGTTTCTATAAGACCGAATTTTGTTGCTTTATTCACTCGGGATAACCCTCATCCACAAGCTAGCGTATTTGCAGGCACATGGTTTATGAGCACCCCAATGTTGTTGGAACACTTTTTTGCACATTGTAAGAAGTGAATGGCTAATTTATTGAAAACAATCAAATTCAACAGGCAAATGTTGAATACCAACTGGAACCTATGTTTACCTATGGTTGAGAACTTAGGCAGTGGGTCAAAACCCTGTACCCCTAGTTCCCCTATCATTCAGCATTGTTTTACCACTGTTATTGTTGGTTAATATCCCCATGATTGTTGGTTCATATGGGTGTTTCTCAAAATAGGGGTACCCCCAAATCATCCTTCATTAGCTATTTGCAATAGTAAACTGGCCATTTTTGGGGCTCCCCATTTTGAGAAACTGCCATATTGACCCATAGCCAATTGTGAGAAACCACCCAATAGTGGTTGATGACTGGCAAAGATTCACATGCGTTGGAGGAGCTGCCAAGGCTGGGGGGTGCAGGGAGACTTCCCGCGTGCAGGTTGATGATGGTTAATGATGGTGATAAGGATGATTAAAACCTATGGTTGATGATGGGTTGATGTAGGTTGATGAGAATCCTGGAGGACAATGGCCATGAAAATCAGCCATTTGTCGGCATTATCACCCATGAATGACCATTAACCACGATTACCACCGTTAATCATCGGACCGCTATGATTTACCAAGAATGAATCTAGTATTCACCAGTAAACACTATGCGCCATTCTTGAAAACTAGCCATCATTATCCATGATTGAGGCTCTGAACATGGTTGGCAGATCTGAATCACGCAGCTTGATGGTTGATAAAGTTGATACCTTTTGGTAGATGCGACAGATTTCACCAACTGAGTTTCAAGCTCGTAAAACCAGCAATCTACCAGAGGGATCCTCAAAACCATCTTGGGACATGGATGGCCAATAGAGCAATCCAAGGGCAATGGGGTTCCTTTTTTGGGTACGAGGAACCAGAGGTGACTGTGAACTTCATTGGTCATGGTGGTATCCCCCGGTGGCTAAGCTGCGTGGATCATTTCTGGATGAAGGGTTCAGTGATAGACGGGAATTCATCATGGCTTATTTCTAATGTGGAAAAAAGCACCACAATGGGACAAGACCCAAATCATCCACTTCGGCTTGGTATGGGAATGGCTCAGCTCAGCAAATATGGAGTGATTGGGCAGGTACAAGAATCTAAGCAGCCGGACGATGCTGTTCATTGTTTTCATGAAAGTTTCACCATAGAGTTGGACAATGATCATGTGCATAACATGACAAGGATTTGCGTATGTGAGACGCATTTGTACATGTTTGTACATGCACATGCAAATTTCTTTTGCATGGCATTTTTCATTGTTTATTGATCGACTTGGGAAAATCAAGCGAAGTGGTGACCTTACCAACCGTAAAATCGCCCTTTGGTTATCATTGCTTGGTTTTCCAAAACGTTTCTTCACGTCAAAGGGTAAGCCAGAAACCAGCACACTGCTACTCGTAGAGCTGCAAATCTTGTAGGCGATGACATGTTTCGTTCTTGTGCGTGATCGCCATTTCAACAATTGGTTCAATGATTAGCAAAAAACTGCAATTTGTTAATACAACTTGTTAATATGATTGTTGGTTCAATGAATTGTCGCATTTGACTTGGCAATAACCTTCATTTGGCATATCACCAGAGTCAAAAAAACACGTTACCAGCAGGATATCAGCGTTATCAATCATCAGTATATAACAAATGTAATTAATTAAGCAATATGGCTGTGGGTCAAAACCCCATACCCCTGGTTCCCCATCATTTACCATTGTTTTTCCTACAAAATGGTAGGTTATTATCCCCCATGGTTGTTGGTTAGCTGCTTGACCCAGCTCGCCATATCAAGAATCGCCCTGAGTTTACCTGCTCGAAAGCTGCTGCTTAACCATCAAGTGTACAGGGTTTATGAACGAACGGATCTATATAGTGGTTTCTCAAGTCATAGGGGTACCCCCCAATCATCCATTAGTAGTCATTTATAGTAATAAACCAGCTATTTTTGGGGCCCCCTATGGCTTGAGAAACCACCATATACCATGTTCAACCATTGTCATCAACCATTCCTGTTCGTCGCTATCCCTTCTTATTAAAGAGCTCGGGACTGTGGGAGTGGATTATTTTGATGTGTTAGATGGATAATTACCAGTAGTACCCGGGCAAGCCGGGGGCGGAAGCTTCAAGAAGTGCTTGTGCCTAGAATACAATGTGCCACGCTGAGCCTAGAGATGTCCCAGCCAGCGCTTTGACACGCACTCGCAAACTTTTCTTGGTATTGTCCACCTTTATTTACCAGCTACTTGTTAATAAGCGTTTGCTGTTTTTCTGTTGTAAGCATTATTGACCACATATAACAATTCTTTAACCATTATTAATAATGGATATGTTTGCATGAGAAGCCATGATGAATTGTTTTGTTTTTTGCATTTGAATGATCAATGAAACCATATCATTAGCAACAATAGTGTAACCATTAATTGTTTTTTTTGCTGGCTTATACTAAAAGATGAAAATAACTCTTAAAATTGGCTTATTTGAAGTGTTTAATAGTGGTTAACTGTTAACAGCTAATTAGAGCTGGTTTACTAACCAGTTGCTTATCATTATTCACAGCTTTTCCGTCATTGATGGCCTAGTGGCCTCAATGGCAGCTCTAATTAGTTGCTAACCAGCTACAGTGACTAAAAGATGTACACTACTTGGATAACTCTAGCAGCTAAATGCAGCTAAGTTCGAGCTGCTTTAGCTGGTTTGCTTGGTTAAAGCTAAGTTGAAGCTCATTAGAGCTGGTTTGTTAACCACCGACTTATCATTGGTTAGTTGATACTATCAATATAAGCTAGTTATCAATACTAACCACTTACTTAGGTAGTTCCTGTAGCTGGTTCACTACCTGTAAAGGCTGGATCTCACACCACTCGCGGTGTCACGGTCGGTGCTCGGCCCAGGCCGCAGCTCCCAAGGATGCCGCAGGCCGGTTGAGCGCTGACCTGGGCGGCTCAACGAGCGGCCAGCGCACGACCGGACACGGCCAGCGCATGGTCCAACGAAAAGATGTGTACCATTTGTGGCACCATGCGGTGGTCCAATATTAATTGTATATGATTCTTATTAATATGATTCTTATAGAACATATATGATATAGTTATTTTACAATATTCGTTATATCTATATCTATTGGGTTGCTTATGATACAATCATTTGTGGATATATGATTCTTTTATAACATACATAACCCAATAGATATCTATTAGAATATGGGAATCTGATGTATTTATAGAGTTGTTTTTTAAATCTAAGGTGTTTCTGAATATACGTCATATATCAATCTATGAATTATGGTGGGAATCTTTATGGATATATGAGTCTATGAGTCTATTTGTGGATATATGAATACATTTATTTGAGAAATCAACAACATAAACATTCGTGGCAATATACCATAATGAATATACCATAGTGGACACTGCATGGTGGAAATCTTTATTGATATATGAGTCTATGAGTCCATTTGTGGAAAGTCTATGAATATATGTGTGGATATCTTTGTGAATTTTACCATATTTTTCTCTTTGGTGGTTTGATTGACATCTTGATTTTCCCTAGTATGCAATTATCAGCAAATGGTTGGTTGACGTGTAATGTTCATGGGGGTGGCTCAACCACCAACCAGTTATGAATATGTTTTTGGATATCTTCATGAATATCCCAAGCACGCGAGTCTAACTCCCTGAGTGCAGCAAAGTCAAAAATGAATATCCAAATGAACACCTAGACCTATATGAATATCTTCATGAATATCTATGAATATAATTGAGTTGCAATTTTTCGTTACGTTCATTGCTGACTCGGGTAGAAGACCAAGAGGCAAGGATGACTTGGTGGATGTGAAGAGCTGGAAAGCAACAATGATTCGCATGTCCAACGGGTCGTTTGGGAGTTTTTGGCTTGCGAAGCTTGTAATTGCTGAGCCAGTTGCTCTTGTTGCGTGAGGATGCTAAGAAGTATTGGTCAGGGACTCCCTGGGTCTTTCTGATGACTCAACGGTTTGAAATCATCCTGAATTTCTGGACGTTGGCTCATGCTGCCACATTTCAGAATGCATGAGGATATACAAATTGCCTGGTTTGTGAGTAACAGTAGGTTTCACTCTTGACCATGACTTCGATACCTGGTTGGTGATTTTAAAGATTTTCTATTTTCACTGGTATTCCCATAGTTGATGGACTCGTTTTCATAGGGTTCAACCACCAACACTTAGAATGTCGCGAGGCGAAGAAGAGAGCTACGAGGAGCGATGGCGTAGCCGAACTTGGACCTGGCTAAGGGCGCGTGGATCGTGGTCCATTCCCAGATGTTTCTCGGGTGTTTAAACTTCGACAGCTCAAGGATTCAGATTTCTAGGTCAACGGCCACATCGCAAAGGCCTGTTCGCAAAGCCATGACCCTGTCGAGCTATGTCGAGTTGTTGGGATGTTCAACATCCATTTGTTGGTCCTGACCCTATCACTCACGATTGGGGACATCCAGCGTCACCAGCTTACGTTTGCGTCACCCTCAGATAGCTCCAACCAAGCTGCCACTGGTTGATTGGCATGCGGCTGGGTCCATTGAAGGGGCACCCCTTCGGTCGACTAACAAACGGTTGCGTGGAAGATCCAACGTTTGGACGCGTTTTGCCTGTAATAAAAATGGTGATTCAGCCATTGACCTAGTTTACCTGGTGCTTGCAAAGGAGTGATTTGCTGATAACCTGATTATATATATATATATAGATGTATGTTTAAGCATATATGCGTGTATATATATATATATATTATTGTTTTATATATACATATATGTATATGTTTATGTATTTATATTTTCGTATATTTAACTGATTAGATATCAGACATACTATTTTCTACTAGGAAAATACACGAAATTACATCACAATCAGAACAACTACAAAAAATGATGTTTCTACGGATCATTTTGAGAATATATAGTATAGGATATATGCCTAAGCCTAAGCATTTGTCACGCATTTCAAATCACCAGCGTGAGGAGAGCTACGAGGAAAGTGAGGCTGGCAATGCTGAGGCACCAGTCATGGTGAGAAGCTGGTGGTTGAAAATGGTTACCGGGTAGATTAAATAGTATTACATGGTTGCCTAGTTACGTGGTTGAAGAAGCAGGCAGATGGTCTCTGATTGTTAATCACTTGGTTAGGAAACACGTTCATCACCTAATTCACGGTTCATCTGGGAAATATAAACAGGACCTGATGGTGCAGAACATGGGACTGCAAACTACAGTGCTTCCAGGTGGATGTCAGAGTCTGAAAAAATACGCGGGCCCCCCGTGTTTGAAGGCGCCGTCGGTGGCGATTTGGTCTTCACACTGGTGGATTGCCAGCTGTTCGTTGGTCCAGTGGGGGGCCGACGCCAGCTGGGAGATCCTATGTTGAGCTGAGGGGGTTGATCATTCCGGTGATAGCCAGGCATTGGTTAATCCATGTCGGTTGGATGAGTCTTGTCATTCCCTTGTCAGATTGTCCACATGGCTAGTGCTTCCACTGCCTAACTCATGAGAGATGGAAAGATCCATGGGTTTTGGTGCCTAGTTAGCTAAGTTGGTGAACATAACCAGGCTAGCTGCCAGGCAAATGGTAGATATGTCATTCGGTGGGGGATACCATGGATAGCATTTGCACATGCTTCATCACAGGGCCACTAGTTTGGCGCCTCTTTGGTCTTCACTGCGTGTACCTGTGGGGGTCCAAGTTCTTGCCATTCTGCTTTTTCAGAGATGATTTTTAAGAACATAAATATCCACAGGACAAACCCAAGAGATGATTTTCAGAAAATAGCGATCCACAAGAAAACTATCGAAAACCCCTTCCGGCAGAACATAGCACGCCTTGAGGTATTTGAAGTGGTTCAACCACCCTGCCTCCGCTTCTAAATCCAAACCTCAGCTCCAGGCTGAAGCGAAGACTTCCAAGCCAACTCTGACTCCTGCGAAGGCTGACTCAGTCCAGGTGCGTCCAGGGGATGACGTGCCTAGAAAAGTTGGGAACGCATCGGTAAAGTGGCTGAGCAGTAGCACGTCGTTCAGCACACAAGCCGAACATTGTGTTTGGATGCTTGGCCAGTAGATGATTCCGAAGCCACTTCGATATCTTAGGCTTGGTGCAAAAGACTTTTGAAGGACTCATTTACAAGAGGTCCCGTTTGAGAGACAGACCAGGAATGGGGGATTTGACATCCCCACGACCGAGAGTGGATCTGGACGATTTACTGATTGGTTCAACTACCCCCTATGGTTGGTAAGAAGTTGTACATTAACCATAGTTGTTGGCCATGGCCATTAGCCGTAATCGTTCGCCATGCAAAGAGGACCCCCAACCACTTATAAGTTGGTTTGTAACTAATCTAACTAGGGTTAACTACCAGTTATAGGGGTTATAACCCGACTTATAAGTGATTGGGGGCCCACCTTGAAGCTATTACTCACGGTTCTATTTCAGCTATAACTTATAACTGTTATCACCCTCTGGTGATCTAACCTGGAAGCTGAAATTCGCACATTTTTTGCGGGGAAGCCTGGGAAATCATCCATTGATGGCGAATTTTCCAGCCAGCCATGTTGGTTTGCCAACAGGTAGCTATTGTTGGTGAGATCAAACACCAACTACCTGAAATTCTCAAGTTGGGTACAAGCTGGGCCCCCAATCACTTACAAATTTTGTCCCCTATAACTCGTAGAAATCACCCTAGTTAGATGAGTTATAAACCAACTGAGATCAGTGGTTGGGGGGCCACTTTGTACTGGGCTCCTGGAGGAGAAAGTGACCGAAGAGCCCGAGCCAGCAGAGGTTCCCAGGCTCGGATGCCATAGTAGAGGCTGAGGCCTGAGCGGTTGCTGCACATAGGCTTGGGCTTAGGGTGCCATAGTAGATGTATATAATATAAGATTATCAGATATGTATGTATATTCACGTTTATTTATATATATACTATATCAATATTTATATATATATATATATGTATGTAGTGTGGGTATGCATACATCTAAATACGATGTTGTTTGATTGATTTGATTGATATTTCATGTATAAAGATCACATGTTATATAGATGTATATGCACACGTGCATGCGCTCTTACAAGATACTAAGTTCTATAACATTTCAGTTCACGGCATTGCATACATTGTCGAAGGAAGTTTAGAAGTCTAACTTCCGACAATATGGACAACTCAGCTAGGGCAGATCGCCTGAGCAGATGTGCGAAAGAAGAGATGTGTGAAAGATGAGATGTGAGAAAGATGAGAATGCGAGCGCGCCAAAATGTTAGGAAAGTCGCGAAATGCTGTGTTTTGCAAGGTTTTGTGCATCATGAGGGGCCAGAAGGGTACCTCGCTAAAGCGGCGGGTGCGGACCACTGTGGCGGAAGGTGTGTGCAAAAATCGTTAAAACTACCTAGGCGCGAAGCACATTTGCAAGTCAAAATCGTAAAAACATGTCAGGTCCGGAGCACTTTTGGGAGATGCAACTGGCAAAATCGTTAAAAAACCTAGGCGCGAAGCACATTTGGAAGTCAAAATCGTAAAAACACTACATGTTCGGAGCACTTTTGATGACTCATGATTCTCAAAACTGGCACGCTGCCTGCGCGCGAAGCAAATTTTTAAGATAAAATCTTGTACCAAAATAAAAACTGCAATTTTACTAGCGTTTCGGGCCACTTTTCGGAGATGTCATATGATCATGAAAATTGGCACGCCGCCTGCGCGCGAAGCACATTCTCACGTCCGAAGTCGCAAAAACTCGTGGTTTTTAACAAGTTTTGAAAGTTGCATGTCCGAAAAAGTGCACGCGGCCAGGGCGAGAAGCACATTTTGAAGCAAATGTGTCAAAACACAGCACGTTTTGACACTTTTTGAACACAGGAGACAAAAGTAGGAAAACACTTGCGTTTCGCGTCACTTTTCGTGATTTATGTGGCCACAATGTGCACAACGCTTGCGCGCCAAGCACATTTGCAGGTCAAAAGTAGCAAAACACTTGATGATCGGAACACCTTTGCAAGGTCCAATTATCAAAAGTGGCCAAACACCTAGATGCAAAACACTTCATGATCGAAGCACATTTGGAAGGTAAATGAATAGATAGACGAAAGATGGCTAGACAAAGAGGTAGCCAGATAGATCGACAAGTCGATAGTCAGATCGATGGGTGGCTAGATGGATAGTCAGATACATAGATGCATCGATGGATGAATAGATGGATAGATAGATGGATAGATAGATAAATAAATAGATAGAGCTAGAATAGATAGATGGAATAGACAGACAATTGGATAGCCAGATTCAGATGGCTAGATGGGTCGATAGATAGACAGATAGGTAGACGAGAGTCAGATAGAAAAGTAGATAGATAGTCAGGTAGATAGACAGAAAGATAGACAGATGGACACATAGATGATCAGACAAGTAATTCGGTAGATAGATAGACAGATAGATAGATAGGCAGATAGATAAATAGATAGATGGACAAGTAGATAGATAGATAGATACATAGACAGAAAGATGACGAGATAGATAGTGAGGTAGATAGAAAGACAAGTACATAGGCAGATAGATAAACGAATAGATCATCAGATAGATAGATAGATAGATAGACAGTCAGACAGACAGAAAGAAAACTGATCCACTGATAGAAAGATAGCTAGACAGATAGGCTGCCAGTCAAGTGGCCAGATCGATGCTCACATTGGTAGGAAGTCAGGCCCAAGTGATGTTCAGTTCTCGGATCCCTCGGACAATCAATCGTCGCAACCACAACTGCACACTCCTATAGTGCTCCTATTTTGGAAACTTCCGCCACCGCCTTGTGCGGTACTACTGGTATAGAATACATTGGAGGTTCTTTACAAACAGACCTACCTCAAAACATGCATTCATCACATCTGAAAGCATTTGTCCATACATTACATGCTCATTGATATAGTCCAGTTTGGCTACTATCACCTATTCTAACATATGTAGTTATCAGAATTGTTCTGATGTTATGAGAAAAAATCTGCTCATTGATAAACCTATCTACTATAACATATTCCAACATTGTTGTTGGGCTTTCCTATGCAGTAAATATCCACGCTCATGTGATTCGCTCGAAAAACGCCCCGAGCTTTTCAGTGAGTTCTCCGGCGCGCCGTTGGGTTAGTTCACACCAGGCAAATGGTAGAACCATAGTTAGATAACCCTAAAAAACCATGTGAAACCTACGGGGTTGACTGATCCATCCTCCCCTGCGGGTTGTCACAGCTGGTGAAACGATGGCCATGGACCCTCCCCAGCTGCGGAACCGGAGCAGGCCTGAGAAACGACCCTCGCCGGCGCTGGAGGTGGACGATAGCGAGGAGGAGCCGCCCGAAAAGGCGTGGCGTTGTTCGATGGGGCGCCAGGGCTGACGGACTATCATAGATATGTAGGAATAAATGTTATACAGTCGTTAAGCTATGTATCAAAGTTTGATTTAACCTTGATACGACTGCATATATGTATATATATATATATATGTGTACATAATATTAAGTACTAATGATGTATACCTAATATGCCTAATCACTAACGATATCCTAGCATATGACTAATGGAAATATCCACTATCCCTAATGGTATATACCCACTATATGCCCAGCATACTACGAATGATATATAGGTGTTTCTCAAAATAGGGGTACCCCTAAATCATCCAGTACTAATCATTTATAGTAATAAACCAGCCATTTCTTGGGTTCCCCTATTTTGAGAAACCACCATATACACTAATGATACCATCAAAGAATATACTTCTCGGACGTTCGTCTCAAGTCGAAGCGTGAGACTGGGCTAATGGCCGACCAGTACGGTGAGCCACCAGACCACTATCAAAGAATATACTTAACATCTCCATCATGTATTCCACCTCGTCGCTGCGGTTCCGTGGTTCAGGCGGTATCGCGTGCACGTTCCAAGGGAAGTCGGCAGGGAACACAGCGACCAAATCGTGCAGAAATCTGGGGTTGACACCGCGGCACAACCTGCGAAGCCAGGATCGTTGCATGGATTTCACATGATTTCACAGTTCACATAATGCAACCATTGCCATGATAAGTATTTTACAGATGCATAAGAATTATAGCCATCAAACACATATTATGGAACCATTAAATGATTATGTAACCATCAAGAGATTGGTATGGAATGTTACTGTGGTCGAATATGCAACCATTCATAGCCATTAATCTAACATAATTAATCGCCAGATCAAATCACTGGCTTATCCATCCGAGCGGTACATTTCATGCAGTAACATGCAGTACCCATTACTAAGCATATTATTCATTAACCATTACTAATAGTACAAGCCACAATCAACCATAATTATGGCCTCTACTATCATCAACCAATCAAAAATCATCAACAACAACAAACCATATATAACCATATTCAACTATGTATCATCAACTTTAATCAACTATCATCAATCAGCATCCAAATTTCCCATCCGGCAGAACGCGAGCGGCTGCTGAGGTCCCGAAAAGCAGATCTACGCCTGTGCTCTCGCAGCGGTGGGTCGCACCCAGGTGCTTGGGAGAGCTAAGGAACATAGCCTCTAATACAAGGGGGGCCCCCCAACCACTGAACTAAGCTGGTTTATAAGTGACTTAAGTTGGGTAAACTACCAGTGATAGGGCTTATATCTCAACTTATAACTGCCAGGGGCCCGCCTTGTAGCTTCACATGACGAAACTCCACCAAGGATGGGTCGCTTTCCAGGGTCTCCTATTGTTTTTAGCGGTTTACTCCATACCCTTGGCTAGTATCGCATCCACCTGGGTTTCTCTAGAAGATATGCGTTGGACCATTTCCAGGACCAAAGGAAAGGGTACACCCAAAAAACCAATTGATCATAACATCGTGGATCACACCCCTCGCTCGCTAAGCATTGACATGCCCAAAACTTTGTAGAAGTGATTTTATCCAAAAGTGGTGGTACCTACTCACCATCCAATGATAGCTGTTATGAATGTGGAAGCCAACCAACTATGGGGGTACACCAGTTTTGGAATGACCCAAATAAAGACACTGTGGATTTGTGCTGAGTTTATGTTTTGATCCATCTTGATCCGCTTCCGTGCTCAAGGATGAACACCCCATGTTTAACTAGTTTCTGTTCAGTTCTGTTGAAACCGTGTTTGGGATTAGGATTTCCAGCAATTTTTGGCATGTCAGTTTCATCTATGTCCCGGTTTTGTCACAACTGGTATCTATCATGGCCTTGGATGGCCATGGACAATCGGTGGCTAAGCATGGCCTTCAATGAATCAGTGAATTGAATACAGCCTTTCTGATCAAGTCAGCGACTCTCCAATTATCACTCCAGCACTCCGATGCCACCAATCACAAGCCTCAATCAAGTGCTCAGAATCAGAACTCCCTTCTTGCTATCTACAACCTATCGTAATGTTGCTTGTACTATACAGGGGGTCCAAAAATGGTGTCCCCTGCGAGAATTGGGAGCCAGTTTCATCCAGTTTCCCAAATCCAAAATCGTTACTTGGATGGTCAGTAGGCACCACTATGGACAAACCTCTAGGGTGATAACCTCCATGGTGGTAACCTCCAGGGTGATAACCTCCATGGATAAGCTATGACTAGTGACTTCAGTGGCGAGTCCTGCCTGCGACCGCGCCAAGGAAAGCGGGGCGGCCGGAGCCGGTCTCGATCGCGGAGCCGGCACCGCTGGGAGGGTGCTGACATAGCTGGCACTTCTTTCAGTGATTTTTTTGCGATGCGTGTGTGGGATATTGTGGGATTGCATGGGTGTAGGGTGCATATGCACATGTGTGTGTATATTCTTTATATATATATATATTTATTTATTTATTTATTTATTTAAATTATTTATTTATTTGTATATACATATATATATATACATATATATATATGTAGTATATGTATATATATATATTAATTATGTATATATATATATAGATTATATGTTTATATTTATAAAGATATATGTGCGTGTATATCTATGTAGACATATGCTATATTATGCATTAACGTATTTATGTATGTTTATTTATTTGTGCGTATGTGTTTCACATGTTTTTTATTCATGTTGAGTTCTTGGTACTTGTTTGAATTTATGTGTATATATGTATATCAATTAATGTGTGTCTTTTGATGTGTACATCTGTATATGAAGGCACACACTGGCCTACCGTATACTCGGTGATGTTTTGCCGTTGTTTGCCCCACATTCAGCAATCCATGTCATGCCAATCTGGCTCGGAGTATCTTGGAGTCCAGTGGATTTTAGGAGATGCAGGTTGGCTTTCATCGACCGCATACATCATTTTACGAACGGCTGTTCTAGAATGTTTGATGCTGCAGATTGCAAAGCTGCACAAGTGAAAAGGGCGCACGATGTTCATATTGAACGTGCATATGTATCTTATTTTGATAAGAATGGCGTGTGCCGATTTTCCACTTCTAGGTCAGTTTACCGGAGTGTAAATTCATGTGAATTCTCTTAACTTACCCCCGGTTTGAAGGGAGATAGATCGCCGTATCTCATACATCATTGTTGGTTGTGGCTCCTGAAAAAAGCAACCATTGGCAACCATTGCCAATCACCTGTAGAATGCTCCACGCCTCCCTTTCTATCAAGGAAACTCGAACGGAAATCTGAGCGATGGATGCTTCCGTCTTGATGAATGGTACAATCAGCTCTGTCCCTAAACTGTTCATAAACCATTAATCGCGATTAAATCATCCAAAGCTGATGAACAGAGCTGGATCTCCCATTCGTAAACTATTAATTTTCCACAGATTATGACCCAACTGATCATATCCATTTGTTCATAAACTGTTTATAAACTGTTCATAAACCATGAATCATCCCAAAGATGGATCTACCAGCTTAATATTATGAATATTCATGAATCAACACTGTTCATAAATCAGTCATCTCTTCAGCTGTTCATAAACTGTTCTGAATTATAAACTCTTCATAAACTGTTCATGAGTCATCATTCTAACTATAAATCAACACTGTTCTAAATCCATCAGATGATTTATCAGATTCATCCGATTTCATAAACTGTTCATGAACTGTTCTAAATCATAATCATCCCAAAGATGGATCTACCAGCTTAATCATAATCATTATGATTATCATAAATCATTATAACTGTAAATCAACACTGTTCTAAATCAACATCATCATAAACACAAACCACCAGATTCCTCAACAGATGGAGATCCCATCGCAGCTGGCTCCAGGCGCAGTTCCCGACGTCGGAACGATGCCCGGCCATCGAGACGAGCCAGCCGGTCACGGCCCGGTGACCGCGACCGCGGCGGGGGCCGGGCGGGGACCGGTACCGTCAGAGGTGGCGCCCTGGCGAAGCTTGGGACAGCTGCACCTTTGGTCACCAGAGACTGCGCAAAAGATGTTTTTGAAGCAGCAAGTTTGGGCACATCAAGACATCAAGGCTACAAACAAATCCAAGATAATATACAAACATCCCGTGTTTGGTGGGGCTGGGCGACACCACTTGGCTCCAGAAGCAGCTCGGCTCAAGCGCCCTGGTACCTGACCACCCGTGAACCACTGCAGCCATGTTGCGTTTCTTCCTTGGTGCCTTGTGCTTCACGGCGGCAGCCAGCCAGTTCACTCTAGACAAGTTGGGTGACACTTGGAGAAGAAACTGCTGCTTTCCATTGGGCTTCGCTTACCCCTCCCCTGCTGATTTCATCACACCAGCTTAGGGCTATGTTTGGTCATTCCTCCCTCAAAGTTTACAAAATTGGGGCAGCGCCAGGGAGCCATAGTCGTGGGCGGTGCTGTTTGTAAGCCAGATAGATCTATTTACATCTATTTACTATTCATCACCCTTGTGCTGCAGATATTCAATGATATTGAAATGAGTTACGCAAAGAACAACCAGCTCGGACAGATTCGATGGTCGAGATTTTATGTTTGTCCTTGATTCAAATAACTATACTTATCGCAGCTCGTAGCCATCCCAGTTGCACTGGGGCAACTGCATGTAACTACACTTGTTTAAAAGTTGTAGATTATCTGGCTGGTGGTTTCAAACATTTTTTATTTTCCCTGGTAATTATTAACCATTGGTTGGTTGACGAATATTTTTCATACGGGTGGTGAGCACCACCAACCAGTTGTTCCTAGCAATCCAAGTGGTAAGTCAAGGGAGCTCCTTCATCCAAGGGAATCCAAGGGCTGGATGTTGTTTCCTCGCCATCACTCAGCATGGTTTGTCAGCCATTCTTATAGTTAATGATCATTATTGGCCACTATAGTCATTATATTAACTAACCATCACTAACCATTGGGGTGGTGAGCACCACCAACCAGTTATCCATTGACCATGCCTCACCATCCATGATCCGAGCCTAGGAGATGTCGACTTCCATCCAAAAGACTGCGGAGGAGCTGCAGGACAAGGCTGGCTCCCGTTTCTGGCTTAATCTGGGCACAAGGGGTTGTTACTTACTGTGGTGAATACTGGTTGATAGTAGTTGGCCACTGATTATTCTGGTGGTTAATACTGGTGATTATAGGGTGATGACTAGTGGCTCATGGTGGTTGATAGTGGTTAATAGTGATTACTACCGGTTTATGACTTACTGGTGATGACTAGTGGTTAATAGTGGTTGATACTTACTGGTGATTGCTATCCCTACAATGATTTGATGAACGATCCTAAATCATAGATACTTCTCGGAAATGCTAGTGACATGGTTGTGTCATAGACCGTGAGCCAAAACCCATAGACCTCACCATGGCGTAATCAAAAATGATTGTGGTACCCCATGAAGCTTCCGCTGCCCAACAAAACACTCATTATCATCATTAATGTTGGTTTCTGATTAGTATCTACCTGTTGGTTTCATCTATTTTCATTACTTTAGGGGGGTTACACTAATCAGAAACCAACATTATTTTCCTTTGCTAATCAGCAATGCCCGTGATGTATCGCAATATCTCATGTTTGATTTATGTGCACCACTGTTTACACCGACCAGGAAGCCAGTTGTGACATGTTGTTTCTCTTTGGTTCGCGTGCTGCATGTCAGGGCCACGGTCATGTGAACAAGGGGCGTTGGACCGGGCCACTCCCAAAAGTTTGCCTTGATACCCAACTATTAAATCAGAGGTTGTAAATTTGGAGATTGTACGTGCTATTTACCATCTTGAGAATCTAACGGGCTAAAGCCCAGGTACCGCTGACCCCCTTTTTTGGTAGAGTCAGGCGATCCCCTGGAAAGAGGAGCATCGCACCGATGTACGAGAACAGTCTGGATTGGGAATACCCCGAATGCCAGTGATCTAGGATTGCATCTCAGTGGTTGAAGCTTGCAGGATTTCGTTGAGGGAAGGTATGGGAAGGTTCCGCGTTCCCAGATCTCAGGTGCCAACTTAGGGTTGCAAGTTTCAAAGGATGCTTCCAGTGGGAGAGGGAGACGGAATAGTTGTAGAGGTTCCGGGGAGGGTTGCAGGGCTTCAGGCTAGGCTTTCAGCGTCGAAGCCTGACAAAGCCAAGAGCCAGACCAAAGGTCAAGGATTTGCAAGGCTTCGCCATAGCAAAAAAGTTTCGAAAGTGCAGATCAAGAAAGACCGTGTGTTTGAGGTTAGACTGGGTTTTCGGAAAGAAAACCTGTGGTAGAGGAGGGTCGGCGGATTATGCGCCTACTATTTTTGGAATCATCATACATTAATGTCCGCTAATCATGTTGGACATTGCACAAAGACCAACGCTGCACAGCAGGCAGCCATGTCCCATGAGCCCGCCATAGCCCGCCACGCCAGGTGGTTGCTATCAGCAAAGAGATCAATCCACTGGCCCTGAAGATTACAACCCTTCCTGCTCAAATGGCCGCTCCGAATGCCAACAAAGCTGAAATTCAAAAGCGGCCCAGCTCGAAAGTGCTGCTTAGGTTCCCAAGAGTGTGATGCTGGTCGTTATGCTTGGCTCAGAAGGTCGTGGATGATGATGATGATGATGATGATGATGATGATGATGATGATGATGATGATGATGATATTGATGATGTTGATGATATTGATGATGATGATGATGATGATGATGATGATGATGATGATGATGACGATGACGATGACGATGACGGTGATGATGATGACGATGACGATGACGATGATGATGATGATGATGATGATGGTGGTGATGATGATGGTGATGATGATGATGATGATGATGATGATGATGGATGATTGGTGATTGATGATTGATGATGATGATGATGATGATGATGATGATGATGATGATGATGATGATGATGATGATGATGATGATGATGATGATGATTACGAAGACCTACTAAAAAGAACAGATAGTGAAACTGGAAATGTATCATATGTGTTCAAAATATATTTGATTTGGAGCTGTATTAGAGAAGCCATTCTAAATAGTAGAAACCACCACCTGCATTAGCTGCTGCTCATCTTGCAAGTCTTGCACGTGTGCTCGACAGCTTTGGTGAAAGTCAATCTTGCAAAGGAGGACCCTCAACATGTCGGTGGTGGGGGTCACGATGCTTCCTACTTGATTACCCTCCCACATTTTCCTCGTTGCGTTCATGGGTTCTTCAAGTTCTTGAACATGGGCGTGTTCAGTCAACTGCTGGGATTTGTGGGGTTGACCATCCCCATCCCCTTTTTGGAGGGCCTTGACCATGTGCCGTTGCCGAGCAGTGTCAATTGTTATCAGGCAGAATCATGACAATTCTTTAATGACAACTTACTATCCATCAATCAACCATTCCTAGTGATTGAGTCACGGACTGTCAGATTTGTCGTGTTCAAGCATAGTGAGTGAGCAATAGTGCCATTGCTTTTGAGTGAACCATTCCTTCATCATCAACATGGTTAGATCTACTACAACTAGTAGTTACCCTAGTTATGAGCCAACTTAGCTAACTAAGGGGGCCCGGTCCCTTGCAACGATTCACCGTGCCGTTGTAACTCCATCAGTTGACCAGGGCGTCATCGCCCCCGGGCCCGTGGCCCAGGGAGTTGAAGAGTACTGCTGCAGAGGTCTGCAGCAAAGCTACTGCCCTATCCCAGGCGGAGTGGTTTGCTGCGGTGTCAGCGAGGACCAGATCATAGGGCGAGCTGGTTGACAAGCAACCAAACTATAGGGAAAACAATGGTTAATGATGGGGGAACCAGGGGGACTAAGGGTTTTGACTCACAGCCACATTTAGAATCACTACTGCTCCGCCGTCAATGAATCATCCTCATAATGGTTGATGGATGGCTGAAAGTGGCGAGTTCATAGTTCATTCATGACTGTTCAGCATTATTTGGCTGCGGGTCAAAGCCCTGCACCCCTGGTTCCCCCATCATTAACCATTATGCGGAAGTCTGGTTTGGAACCCTGGAAAACCATACTTTTGGCCTAGCGCGTTCCATGCAGAAGTCTAGTTCTAAACTTTAAACTTGAAAAGATCATTTGATCACATTTGGAGGTCTCTGCGTTGAAGCGTTCCCATTGGGATTCGAGCTTTTGGTTCTGACCTTTTTGCCTTAGCCGTGACCGGTGCGTTCCATGGTGTTTTGACGGTTTTCGGGTTGCTGGTTTGGTCTTCAACGTCCACCTCTACAGGGTGACCCACTGCCATATGGGTCAGATGGTATCGCCAGCCATTCTTCAGTCATTATAGGGCACACTTGAGCCGCTCTATATAATTGTTTTTCCATGTTTAGTAATTAAGAGTCGACATGTCAATTCCGCACCTAAGCAAAAGTCGCAGTTGCCTAAGGCCGCGAAATGAATTTGTGTGTTTGTTTGTGCGTAAGGCTTTGCGACCGTCAGTTGCTTTCGACAAAGACATCGGTCAATTGCAAACTTACATGTTACATCATCGTTCCATACTACCCAAATGTTCAAGAATACCAAGCAAAAGCAGTTGTTTGGCCGATAAAGCCGCGTGAACCACGACTTTGCAGACTCCAGTCTTGAATTCAGGTTATAAGCCTGGGACTTTAGAGCCAGAAATTGGCCTGAACATTGCTGCATTCCGCGTAAGAGCACGTGAGCGCTTGCATCAGGTACGCATTGGGCCCCATCTTCTCTTGGCATTCACTGGCCTTTGCAAGCACACAAAAAGCCAAGCACAAAAGACATTCGATCCATTTGCATCCACTTGTCAGGTCTTCTAGCTCTTCTGGCTGGTGGTTTGAAACATGTTTTATTTTCCCTAGTAGTTATTAACAAATGGATGCAAATTGTTGACTAACATTTTTCATAAGGGGTGGTTCAACCACCAACCAGTCTTCCTTGTCATCAACATTTTCCTTCGTGTAAGCTCAGCGCTTCTGTTTTCAGACAAGTGCGGTGCAAGGACTTCCTCCAATTCCCAAGCCACTTTAACTTAGTGCAAGATCACACACGGATGGGTTGCAAAAGCGCTTAGCAAAATGATACCTGTTAAAGAGTTGCACCTGGTTTTCCTCCACTCACTGCTTTTACAATGATGATCCATAGTGATGACTGCGATATTCACAGTGATGACATTAGTACAATTTCTTGAAGGGAGACGCGAGATATGAAGAGCAAGTACTGTACCATTTTTCGTTGGATTGACAGAGGATAAACTGATACACATTGGTACTCACAGCCATTGAATGGTGGTATCATAGACTCATGAACATTCATAGTAGCTGTTTCAGTGATTGCTAGTAGCGAACTTTGGGCTCACATATGAAGAGATCAAGGTGCACGTGCGGGTTTGACGGCGAAGACAATTCGGGATCTCAATGGGTCTGATATTCAACACATCCTCCTGGTAGATGTGAAGGTTTGCGTCGGTGTGAAGGATTCCCATGGGTTCCCGGTAAGAGCGAAGTCACCTGGTGTTGTAACCTGCCATCAGGTTCAGGCGGAGATCGAGAAGGACTCGGCAGATACCAAGGACACAGTGGCCAAGATCACGGCACAGATCACAGAGATGTCTAAAGACCCCAAGAAGAGCAGGCGCGCTGCACTGAGGCTGATGTGCAGACTAGGTCAGACTTCGTAGTTACATTTGGATGTGGGTCAAAACCCCGTACCCCCTGGTTCCCCATCATTGACCATTGTTTTCCTTATTATTACTGATTATTATCCCCCATTAGTTTTTTAGTTAATGTTGACCCATAGCCATTTGATAAGACGGGATTGGTAACCTAACTGACGTAGATGTTCATTGCAACCCAAGTGTAGGAATGACAATGAACCATCATTCAACCGCCAATGGCGGTTTGCAAATAGCTTGATCATCCACAGCTATAAGTTGGAAATAGACAAATGCAGCAGTCACCAGCCGCCATGTTTGGTTGGGATATAGCGTTCTGGTTTGCACTATTCGCTATGTGATCGACGGTGGTTCGTTAATATTTTTTAGTGCTTCTTGGATACCCCAAAACATTGGATTTGTAGAATCACTTGGCAACCATTCTTGCTTAATGAGCGAAAGCTGAAAGAACTATGTGGCTGGTTTCAAATGGAATGCACCATTTAGGGTTGTTCAGGTGCGTTGCCTTGATTCACATGATGGGGACAACACATGCATTGGTTTTAGCTCGCAGCCACAGCCATGTGGTTGTTTGGAAGTATCACCAGTCACATCCAGTCACAGGCATGGTGGCTATCGACCCATGCAAAATCAATCCGCAACAGAAGGTGCACGCCTTCCTGTTTGATAGATGCGTTATAACATAGATGCACACCTGAAATTGAGTTCAGCACTTTCAACTCATCTGCATACATTACATCTGGCATCATTTGGCAAAGATTTGTTCCTGCCAAGGGTTGTCCATAGTTTATAATGGTTCACAGTGGTTAATGAGAATGGTGAAGAAATGGTGCTTCATCATCTATGTTGTTTTCAATGAGTGCTAAAGTTACTTAATACTGATTGATACTGGATGATAACGAGTATAAGAATGTTTAACAGCAGTGGTTCATAATGGTGAACAAAGTTTAGAATTGGCCATAATGGTGCTAGTAATGACAATTGCGAATGGTTTGAACGCTTATGAGCCTAAGCCCATGTTTGGGGCACACATGGAATTCCGAGCCTAAGCCCATGTTTGGGTTCTTTTCAAACATTGCTTTATTCTTCAAACGTGTTAGGATTGCATGTGGTATCCAACCGGCCTCCAGTTGAACAGCACTTTCCAATGCTTTCCATGTTCCACTTCAGTGCCATTGTTTTTTGGTACATGCTGTTGACACTTCAACAGCCTCCAACACTGCACAGCTTTCGCCAGTGATGGAATGACCTTCCAACACTACGTGAGCAAATTCCAGAAGGCCATCGCGACTCTGGATGCCGCGGCCACCACTGCCAAGCCATTAACTGCCCTGAAGGCCGGCGCTTGCGGAGATGCCACCACCAGGCCAGGTCGCAGCTTCAGAGTTGGTTTGCTGATTCGTTTTGATGAATTGATGTACGTGTTCTGTCATGTTTACCAGCAATAACCATTACTAGCTGTAACAACCATGTAATCATGGTTTATTGCTTGTTTTCCTGTTTTGTTCATTTGCTGCATCGAAAAACATTTCTGCCCTGATGCGTTGCGTTGCATCATGCGTTGCCGCGGCAGGTTGTTTGCTTTGTCTCCCCAGCAGCCATCGTTCCATGTCCCATCGGCTCTGATGGGGGCCCTGGGTGCCACAGTGCTGGGAGCTTCCGCCTTGGTGGTTAGCCGCGCTGGAAGCCGTTCCCATTCTTCCGTGGCCTTGATGGAGGAGGGCACCTTGGAATGAGCCACGGAAGGCCACTTGGCAGCACTCGGTGGCGAGGTCGGAGATGAATGGAAGGTTTTGGTCTTGGGATCGACTCCCATCGACTCATTTCAGTTCGAGTAGTCATTTCTAGATTCAGAATCTTGGTTTTGCAAGTGCGGTTCGTGTTTTTTAGTGGTTGGGGATACTCATGGTGCTATGGATGATGCAGTGTCATGTTTGACAATCATGCAAGCCGACAGTACTCACATGAAACATCCATCAATCACAAGTCTGAGTTCGAGCTTTGAAAACTGCGTGTTTCAGATTCCATCAGTGGTGAAATGTGAGACAATCACCAAGAGCCATTCTGGAATGGTAGTCTTCAGATGTTAACGAAACCAACGGCTTTGGCTTGATCATGCAGCCCGTTGAAGATTCTCTGCTTGAACAGAATTGAATACGTCATCCTTGTTGGGATTTCATCTTCTCAACCATGGTGATTTTGGTGTATGACCTATGCCTGTCCCTGAATTACTTGGAGGATCTTGTAGGGTTCCATTCACCTTGCCGCACACATCCCATTTGGTGAAGATCTACCACCAGTGATCCGTTTGCTAAGGTGACAACGGTGACAGCTGCTTACTTCAGCCAGATTCCGCTTAGATTTGAGCTTTGGTCAGGTCACCCGACCAGCCCGAAATGTGTTGTTAAAGAAGCAAATCTGGGCACATCAAGGCTCAAAACAACTCCAAGATATCAATCCACCGTGTTTGGTTGACCGGGCTTTGCCTGGCGGAACTTGCAACTGCATCTTCCTTGAGCTTCCTATACCTGGAAGTTGCAGGTGCCTATAGTTTCTTTCCACGCGTTTCAAGTGGCGGAGACAAAATGAAGCGGAGTTCTGCTTGATGTGACAGCCTACGGCTTTCTGATTACACTGTGAGAATTTTCATTTTCGGCTTGGAAGTAGAGCCAAAGGCACACCACGAGCCCAAACGAGTTCGAGTCAATGCTAGTGGCTACGTGTGAAGATCAGTGAAGGGTAGGGCCCAAAAGGGAATCCAGTTGAGTAGATCATGGGAAGGGCTGGATTTTCCCCAAGGCATGATAGCAAAGGAGAAATTCATCATGGTGAGAGCCAATATTGCCAAGCAGATTAGTGATATTATCACAAGCGTTTCATCGAGGATCAGTTGGGGAAGCAATTCTGGGGTCAAGGACTCAGAGCATTAGCAGGACACCCTACCGGGAGCTGAAAATGATTCTGATCCCGGACATGTGCAAACATATGGCTGTGGATATCTGTGGATATCTTGTGCCCCTGATGACGCATGGCCGCCATGGCAATGGTATTCGGTGAAGCCTCTGGTCAACCATTCGAACCTGCCAGGGACCGGCGGCGCGATGACTACCATGACCGTGGACGAGGAGGCAGCCGACGACGACCTTCGCGCCGTGATCGGCGGCCGGAATCTCAACGACGTTGGGGAAGTCGCGGTTAACGTTGACCGTGGATCATGTGAGGTAGGAAAGACAGTTATGAAAGACGTGCCTGTCTACATGGCAAGTTCATTCAATTTCCATGTCTAAATGATGACCACGAAAAACGATGTTTATCACCACGATGGAGGCTCTTTATCAAAAGTTTCCATGCTGCTGCCAAAGGACCCCAGGTTCCCTGCATGGCTTGGCCTGTGGAGAATGATGGGCCAATCCGCATTTGTTGAGGTATCGCGATTATCGATCTGATCGCGTCAGAAGCTTAAGTCCAGCCTTAGAAAGTGCGATGGTGTCCCTAGCACCGTGGGGTACAAGCAGCCCTGGTGAACCAAATAGAAGTTTTCTGGAATCAGGTTGGGCACTGGTAATGCGCCCCTGTTATGCCTGATCATTGTTGAATCGATCTGATACCTGAAACATCGCTTCTGGTGAATTTGCAAGCACTCAAAAGACATGCCACGTGTGGTAGACATTTTGTTGGAAAGTGTTGAGGTACATTATAGATGAGACACTCATGCTCAGAACTATCATGCGCTTCGAACACCATCTCATGTCCACTTTGCACTGTGGCCAGGTCATGCGATGACCATATATAGCCTGCTTAATGCTAGCTCAACCCATAGCAACGGGGGAACCTGTATATGGTGGTTTCTTAAAATGGGGATACCCCCAAAATGGGTTGGTTCACTTCTTTTAATGACTAATATTGGCTGGTTTGGGGGTTTATTTTGAGAAACGCCCATATTGAGTCAGCATGGCTAGCCATAGATGATGGGATCCACTTATCGACATCAGAAGCGGTCCGATTTGTCGAATCGATGCCCCGCGGCCCAGCTTCGATCGTCATGCATCTCAGCAATGGAGCATGTCCACTCGCCGTTTTATTGATCGTGCCTACTACACCCTGACAAAAGTTTTTCCTCTTGCGGTTTGGGGCCAAACCCTTTCCCCTTAGACCTTTGCACAGGTCTGTCTAGATAGGGTGATGTGTGGATCACGGATCAAGCAGCGTTTGCTTTAAAAGAATTTTGTTTAAATAGAACCGGAAATTCGATCCACTGCGCAGACCAATCAAGATGAAGGTCTTTGTTGCTCCGCCGGACTAATACCAGCAGTTCTGTTCATCAGAGTCACGGGTCACGGGGGAAGAAACTTGTGTCATCCTGATGTATGTCTGATTCAGACCCCTTTTTTCATGTTATGTACATAAGGCTGCTAGTCAATACAGATACGATTCCTGTCACCATATACATGTTTTATTTGCATGAATACCTATCACATTTATGCGTATGCACATTAATTACTAGTATCTACATATACATACATCACATTACATCACATGGGTGTTTCTCAAAATCGGGGTACCCCGAAATCAATAGTGATTCATCATTGCAAGTAATAAGTCAGCTATTTTGGGAGGTCCCATATTTTGAGGAGCTCCCTTGTGCATACATCAAATTATCTCATATCATACATGTTAATTATCCATTTATAGGAATAAACCAACCATTTTTGAGGGTCCCTCATTTTAGGAAACCGCCGTATAGTAGTTGTTTTCCCCTTGTTGTTGGTTGTCATTCTCTGTTATTAACCCTAGTAAACCACCTATTTTGAGAACCATTACAGTTGGTGTCGTCATCCACTATCAATTATTGCTGATAATCCACATATGATTATCTGATTATCCATGAATAAACCATCAATAAACCCTCCATAAACCCTCCATGAAGCCTCCATAAACCCTCCATCTCCACCTGGTCATTGTGTGACTTAACCACGTGTCCAAAGTTGTGTCCTCCAGAGTCGGGTGCTCAGGACCGTGGCCGGGTCCGCAGTCGGAGTCGGAGTCGGCGGAGTCGGCAACGGCCCCGCGGGTGTGACACTCAGCGAGTGCTGTAACCAATCAACCAACGGTTGATTCATAGGGTTAGTAACCGAATCAATAGGGTTCAACCATCATCCACCATCATGAACCACTTTCATTATGGATGACTAGCCACCTACAAGGTGGACCCCTGGCAGTTATGAGTTGGGTTATAACCTCTAGAACTGGTAGAAATCACCCCAGTTAAGTGACTTATAAACCAACTTCTAAGTGGTTGGGGGCCCACCTTGTAGGGTTAGTAAACCAACCATTTTGGGAAGGTCCCCAAGTCCTGGCTTGAGAAACAACCACATAGTACTGGTAGTTGTCTAAGCATTATTGTTGGTGATTCTCTCTGATTAACCAGTAATTATAGGAGGGGGGATCATTGGCTGGTTGGTGGTTTCATTCACATTTTGCATTTTCCCTAGTAGTGACCAACAAATGGTTGGTTGACTGATATTTTAGGCGTTTACTCTCAAGCACTCGCCTCAGGGAGCCGAGGTCCCCAGGGACTTGCGACCACGGTCAGATCGTGGCGTGAGTCGTCCAAAAAGCCACTCACACAGCAGTGGTACCTCATTTTACGGGCTTTGTGATCTCTTTGACCGACTGTTGCCATGGAGTCTTTGCTGGGCAGGTTGCCCCATCAGTGGGCTGCTGCGGTGAAGGATGCTTTGAGTGCTCATCATCGGGAAGCTTTTGCTAGAGTCTATGAGGTGCGAGGCAATGTGCTCTTGGCACATCTTGGCTCCTTGTCGGGATGTAGAGGTGTTGTTCTCATCGAACCTGTCAAAGAGGTTTCCATTATGACTGCGGAAACGTTCTCATGTCAAGTTGGCGACTGGATTGGCTTTGACGGCTCCATGGGCCCGGATGCGAAGGTTGTACTCCAGTCAAATGAGCAGATTTGGCGCCTATCTCCAGGGACTCTGAAAGGTGGGTGGTCATGCATTCACTTGTTTGCAGGAGCATTTGGTGGATGGTCTCGTGCATTCCGATGGCTTCGAGAGCAAGGGCTTTTTGCTTTCCAGAAAGAGTTGACTATCGACTCTGATCCCAAGGTTGCTGAAGTATGGCAGGTTCAAGGATGCAATCTTCTTCAAGGTGCCGAGCAGAGCAATGAAGCGTCCTTTGCCACTTGGAGTGGATTCTGCGGCATGGTAAGCAATCACTCCTGGATTCATCAATTTCAGGATGACCTTGATGTTTGGCTCACTATGTCCCCCCCATGTCAGAGTTGGTCACAAGGTGGGGTCACATCTGGGTTGAAATCATGGAATGGCATTGCGTTCATTGAAGGAATCGCTGTTGTCGGGAAGCTTCGTCCTGTGGCAGTGACTTGCGAATGCAGCGACACCATTGTGAGACATCCTGACTTTGCTATTGTCAAGCAAGCTTTTCATGAGATTGGCTATCGTCCTATCTGGTCTGACATTGTTGATGCCTTGGATACGGTGAAGATGAGACGTCGCCGTTGGGTAGCCATCTATGCTCGTGCCGACATCGAGACTAGATCACTGGGAAATTTTAAGATCACCGATTTGGCAAAGCCGAATTGGGACGATTGCACATTCAAGTTCTTTGTTCCACAGGTGATCAAGGAACAGTTGTTGCTGACGCCAGACCTGATCGAACTGTATGGGTGTCCCAAACTCCTCCCCCCAAACCTTAAGGGTAATTTTGGGGTCTCGTCCGCCACTGTGAACACGTTGAGGTGCCGTGTTTTGTTGCCTGAGACTTGCATGCCAACACTGTGTGCAAGCTACACCAAGCAGCATCTCCTCAACAGGAGACACCTTGAAGAGAAAGGAATATACGCAGTGATCAATGAGCAGTGTGGGAAGTTCTACTTCTTTGACCCTATCATGTTTGTTGGGCTGATGGGCAATCCCCAAACACAAACTGTGGTCATTCCGAATGTGGTTGCTGATGCATTTCACCAAATCGGGAATTGTATCACGGTTCAGCACGTCAGCACGCATTGCTGGCCATCTGCATCACATTCGCTGCAACTGCCATCCGTGAAGTGCCCATCCGTGCCACTGTGCTGAGGTGTTTTGCCGATAGAATCAAGCCTGGATTGTGTCACATTTTTCACAACGATGATTTCACATGGATTTCACCTGAAGCAAATGTGGTCAGTGATTTGGTCAGATGCCTGCCATCCCATGAGAATGCACCATGTCAGATCAAAGCGGAAGACGTATGCATTGGTGTTTTGCCGCATGAAACCCTGGTGCAATTTTTCGCCAAGTTGCATTGGGATCCTGCCATGTTGTGCCAGTTTCAGTGCCACAGTGGTGATGACGCCATTCCCATGTCCACAACAGTTGAACAGTTGGTAGGCATGCATATTCGAATTACGTGTCGTGGGCACCTCATCATTGGAGGTGTGGTGCTTCGCAATGATGCCTCCCGTGAGCCTGAGTCAATCCCGATGGATGTTGTTTCTGTGTCCAGCTCCGATTGCACCATTGATGACATTGAGGCCAGCCTTGATGATTGCACGGCGTCAGGAGTTTCCATTGTCCATCATCCAGAATGCCAGGTCACCTTTTTGATGTGCCAGACCAAGTCAATCATCCCAGAGGTGTTTCAAGCTGTCCAGCGCCGCACCAAAGGCTATGTTGAAATTCATGAGATCAAGGATATCCCAGAGATGCAATCCGATCACTGTGTGCTAGCAATCCATTGCCGCATTCCTGAGTCCCATGTCGTGATTGTATGGGTTGATGCAGTTACTGGAGTGGTGTCTTCAGAAATGATTGAACGTGTGACGCAATCACCACACATCCAACATGGTCAGTGTTTCTTGAAACAATCGCCAAGAGAGGTCCTTGCTCTTCGAAAGGGCCCTGAAGCTGGAAGTGATGAGATTGAGTGGCTGGCCTCACAGATGAACCAGCTTCGCAACAACTGCTTTGTGCACCCACCAATTGTGATTGACGACCGCACGGTTGGCGGTGATGAGGTGATTGCCTCGTTCATTACTGCCCGATGGAAAGCCAGGTCCAATGTCCAGCACTTCATGTTTCCGGTTTGGGAAGATCATCACTGGGCTGGGGTCGAAATCCAGCTTGACGACAGAGTGCTGGTGTCCATGATTGGTTTCTGCTGTGATGCCACTTCCCGTGCCATTGTGTCTCACATCAAGGTTTTTGCCCAGAGAGCTGGCCTGACATGCCACGTGTGTCATTGCAAAGAATCAGTTGGTCATTTGATGTGTGGTTGGTCCTTGATGACCAAATGGGCCCAAGGAATCGAAGACACATGTGAGTGGCCAAAATGTCATGATTCCAACATGATTGCCATTGCCGAAGCATCCTTTCGAAAGTCGGGTGCTTCAGTTGCGGTGCTGAAAACTGTGGTGACCATGAGGGCATCTTTCCTTGCCACATGTCCTCCCTGTGATCCACGAATTGCATTTGGTGGTGCCGATGATGACGCTACCATGGATCAAGTGGACCCCCTTCAAGTGAAGGACCCGTGGCTTCGACCTGCATCCGTTCATGTTCGCAATGCAAAGTGGGAGGATCTCACGTTGTTGCCTGACCACAAGTTCCATGATGAGGCAGGTGTTAGACTTCCTCAGATCACACGTCAGCAGATGTCCAGCAACCAGGGTGGTATTGCATTCGTGAATCGCAGTAATGTTGCTTCCACACTGCATCCACCTGCCACCACAGCTGCGATCCTGGTCCCAGTGACAGATTCAAGCTTCTTCGCCAAGCTGTCGCCTCCTCCTGAAATTGTTGGACCAACTGAGGTGACGGTCACTGACCAAGTTGCTCAAACTGTGTATAAGCGACAGGTGACCATGGTGCGTGTGGCCAAGAAAGCTGTTATCAAGGAATCAAAGGCCAACTACACCGCAACATTGCAGGAACTGTGCGAGGTTGTGTTCGAGCTGGATTCTCGCTTAGCAGCCAAGGAGACCCTTTCAGGTCTTCAGGGAAATGCAGCCGAGTTTCTGAAGAGCAAGGTTCATGAGTTGTTCCCTGCAGCTGCGCTTGCATCATCAGTCATGTATGGATACAAGAAAATCGATCGCAAAGAATATGTCATCCATCAAATCATGACCAAGGTGTCGCAAGCCAACCGTGCCACGATTCTTGAACACAGCTGTTTAGGTGAAGTTAGCAGCCGTGATTTCATCATCCGTGGATCCGAGCCATCCGATCATAGTGTGCTCCCCAGGTTCTGGGACGTGAATAGGGCCTCGAGGGAGGAAGTGCTTAAGACTGCGAGCAAAATAGATGGATTTGCGGGAATCATCATCGCAAAGAGAGGCCTCTGTGTGAGGTCTTGGAATACCAAGCTGGCCACAACGAGAGCTGCTTTGATGAGTGGAGACAGCCGACTGTGTCCTGAAAATCTCAGCACGATTCCCAGGTTTCGCATTGAGTCATCAGGTTGGCCATCGAACATCACAGCATCTGAGATTGTGAAATCCGTTGCCTTCTACACGAAGCTCCCCCCATTGCCCACCAAAGCATACAGGGTTGGAGGTGTCACGAACTGGACGCTGTTGTTTTCGGAGTTGCCGCAAATCCAAAAATTTTCAGCGTCCTTCAACGGATCCAATTATGAGATCTTGCTGATCAAGCCAGAGCAGGTCAATGTGCCGCAGCCTCGAAAGAGCAAAGCCATTAGTATTGAGGCCAAAGGCAGTGGCAAAGGTAAAGGAAAATCCAAGGCGAGTGGCCCCAGTGCACACAGTGAGGTGGAAGCGCATGCTGATCGACTGACATCATTGGAGAATCGCTTCACGTTGATGGAGAAGAAGCAGAACGCCTTGGAGGATAAAGTGGACAATTCATTCCAGGAAGTCAACAGCCAGTTGCGTCAGATTCTTCAAGCAGTGGCTCCAAGGCCAGCATCCCATGAGCAGACGGGGTACACACCACCCCCGAAGCATGCGAAAACCACCTGATGGATCCCGGTCCCGTGTGGACCTCTGCTGTTTCAGCAAGTTTTGTGCAGTTTGCTTTATGGTTGTCATCCGAATTGCTTTGATCCCATTGTTTGTGCATTCGTCGTGTGCTTAATTTGGATGATAAACAATTACCGCCATTTGCAGAGTTTGTGCCTTGTCCTGATCAACCTTGGTTACAACCTCTTCGTGATGCATCCCCCTCGGTGTGTCTGCAGAATGTGGCGGTACTCTCTTACTTGGTGTGATTTATTTGGCAATTTCCTTTTTTGCATCGAGAGTTTCTGCAGCGACCTTTTGGAATGGTTTTTGTCCCTTTTTCCGGAAAAAAGGTCGCCTGAGCTTTGGGCATCGAAAAGGTTTCTGGATACAAACTCGGCAGGAAAATTGCTAGATTTAGGGGTCCATCATTTAAGATCAATCCTTCCATCGCCTTGCTGGGGCAGGGCGACAATACTTTGTGTTGGACTTGTGATGAACACAAGTTCCTTTATGTTCCATTTTTGTTTGCCGATCATTCCTTCGTGTGTTTTTGTTCCCAATCAACTTGAGTTCGATCAAACTTGCGGATTTCCAGGCGAAGGACCTGTGTCTGAGGATGAGTTGTGGAGCTGTACCACGGCCAATGTGGATAGCCTCATTTCTAACCCGGCATGCCTACACTGGGCCACAGACATTCTTTGCTTGCAGGAAGTCCGTTTAGCTGCCTCTAACATCCAACAAGCCCAAGATGAATCTTCTAGCTTTGGTAAACACCTTTTTCCAGGTAAGCTGTTAGACCCACGGCTAACCGCTGCTGGTGTGAATAAGGTCCCTCATGGTGGGGTCTGTGTTGCTGCCCCCCAGAACTTGACTGAGCCCTTTGTGCCACATGATGATGTGAAAGACCTGTGGCAAGCCTTGCACGACACCAACCGGGTGTGTATGGTTTGGCATCAGATTGATCGCAAGACAAAGGTCCTTATCATTTCTGTGTACCTTCACTCCGGCATGGAAGGTGATAACCCCGATGTTAATGACAAAATTCTTCAGGACATTTTTATGATTACTTCAAGTTTCGGTGAAGTCCCTATCATCCTTGCAGGGGACTTTCAACAGGAACCACAAAAGTACCCCTCGTATCTGGCTGCTAATACCAATCAGATTTGGTTTGACCCGCTTGCTAATTGGGATGAAAAT
This sequence comes from Symbiodinium kawagutii, assembly GCA_009767595.1. Lineage (NCBI taxonomy): Eukaryota > Dinophyceae > Suessiales > Symbiodiniaceae > Symbiodinium > Symbiodinium kawagutii. The sequence goes on from VSDK01016065.1 coordinate 1,109,204, forward strand.
GGTGACCTCATCCGCCCCATCACATATTCTAGGAATTCCAACTTTCTTGAGCACGATGACCAGTATGTTTCTAGCATTGATGCAATCTTGGTTAACCATGTTGCCCTTGCTGCTCTCAAAGACGTGAGAGTTTTGACTACTGAAGCGCGTCAGCATGCTCCAATCAAAGCGACCTTTTGTTGGAAGAAAATACATGTCAAGGGTCACATGTTGGTGCGACCTGCACCCTTGATTCTTGATAACATTCCTTTGCGTGATGGACATCCTGACATGGAGCACATTCAGCAGTGTGCCCATGATGTTTTCACTGGCACGATTGCATCCGAGTGCAATCACCCAGACAGCGAGATTGCTTGGAGAGCTATCAACGAGTTTGCAACCGCAACCCTTCTTAGAGCAGGTGCGGTTTTTGGCAAAGGACCCAAGACCAGGGGTCACATGCCAGTCTTTCAAGAGCGTACACCTTGTCCAGGCCAAACAGACGATGGTTCTGCTAACACCAAGAAAAGTATGTGTTTGAGCTCCCTTAACAATAAAATTTCTGAGCTTAGATTTAGGATTGCTAGAGACCCCTCTACCACCATTGATTCTAGAACTACTAGTGATTTAACAGCCAAAGTGTGTAGGATTCTCCGCCAAGAACACCTCCCCTGTGCCGGCGTTGATTTCACTAATGACTCTCACCTTTTGCACCTTCAAAAGAAGATCCAAAAAGAAATTGCGGATGCAAGAGTGAAAGATAAGCGTGCTAGACTCAGGTCCTGGAAACAGCGCATGATTGAAGGGACCCGAACTAATGCTATTTCTGGAGAAGTGTATAGATGGATCCACTCTAAAGTGCATTCCTCACCTGCCAATCTTGTACATGACTCTGACCAGAACATTGTTTTTGACCCCACGGAAGCTATTGACATCATTCACCAGAAATGGGATAACGTCTTTAGTGTCAATGCGGGGGTTGCCCAACCGCATGACTTGTTAGCAACCATTTGGCCTCACATACAAGAAAAACGCAATCCAGTTGATCTACCAAAAGTCACATCAGCTGACTTGATCCGTCGAGCGAAACTCCGTAAACCTAATGCAGCAGCTGGGTTGGATGGTTGGCGGACTCCGGAGATCCAACTCCTTCCCCCCCTTGTGATGGAAAAAGTGGCACTTTTCTTTAATGAGGTTGAAGGGAAGAAGAGAGTTCTCCCCAAGATTTTGTGTTGCGCGAAACAAATCTTTCTCAACAAAAACTTGTCCTCTGACCCCATGCAGAAGCGGATCATCAGCATTTTACCTTGCTTCGCCATCCTTTTTAGTGGCCTCCGGTATGAGCAACTAACTAAGTGGCAGCAGGAGACCTTCCCACCTGAAATTGTCGGAGGGGTGAAAGGCCGACTTATGTCTGATGTCCCCGCCACTCTGAGATCCGAACTTGATGCTGCACATCGCACCGGTGACAGTATTGTTGGGATTAAAATTGATAAAGCCAAGGCCTTTGATAGGTTAATCCCTTCGGTTGTGGTCATGTTGATGTTAGCTGCGGGCTTGCCGCCAGGCCTTGCTAACTATATCAATGAGTTGTACACCAACTTGTCCAAATTTACTGTTTTCCGTGGTTGGTCTAAACCCACACCCATCACCACTAGTAATGGGTTGCTACAAGGTTGTTCCTTGTCCATCCTGGCAATGAATTTGCACCAATTTGCTTGGTCTCAAATGATTCGGCACCTCCCCGATGTGTGTTCAAGGTCTTACATAGATGATTCATACATTTGGGTTCGCTTGAATAAAATTGATCAACTGCAAACTGCAATCGACATTACGACTGCTTGGGACAAACTAACTGGCCAATCTATGAATGTAGCAAAGTGTGAAATATGGGCGTCTTCCACCCCGGCTCGGAAAGCTATTCGTGAAATGTTTCCACAGATGAGCTTTGTCCATGGGTTTGATGCCTTGGGTGTTCACATGCAGACCACCTTGCAGCGTAATTATGCATGGCCTAAGTCCAAAACCGTTAAATTGTGCCGTGAAATCCAGCTCATTGGGTCCCTCCCTTGTCTGGTTCGTACCAAGGAGCATTTGATTGCAAGCAAAGTTGTACCGCAGTTGACATTTGCCCCGCATATCAATTGCATCCCTCAAGATGAGATCAAAGCCATTCGTTCCAAGATTGTGCAAGTCCTTGGAAAAGGTCGGCCCCACTGGCGCTGCCGTTGGCGCATGATCGGATTGCTGCACAAGCCTCATCGGGTTGACCCCGAGATCGCTAGAGCATACAATTCGGTTTTGGATACTATCATGTTTTTGAAAAATACATCCGACAAAAACAGAGACAACTGGACCAAAGCTTTTGAATCTACCCACAGTGATCCGAACAGCCTTCACTCACGGTTTCTTCAGGCCTGTGACTTTTTGCAAATTGTGGTGAATGACCCGTTTTCATGTACATTTTTTGACACAGAGCCATGTCAGTTCTGTGATTTTTCTCGCAGAGAATTAAAGAAAGTGTTACAGATGGTTTGTCGCCAGACCTGCTACCGACTTGCTGGGCAAGCCCCTCGAAAAGATTTTGCGCGTGGGCCTGGCATAATCGACTATCATCGAACGGTTCATAGCTTCAGCCTTTGTAAGAATGTAACCATCAATAACTTGAAGTTTAAGCCTTTACATGAAGCAAACTTAGTAGGATCCCACCTAACCATGGATCGCCTTGCAGCTGCAAACTCCGAGAACAGTCCTGCTTGCAGATTTTGCGGGTTCGAAAAAGAAGATAAGCATCATTTAGTGATGGATTGCCCTCTGAATGCGTGCATCCCTGTGAAACATTTTCCAGACAACAACTTTGGTCAAAATTTCATGATTTCAGGCATCGTTGAGGTGCCAGCCGCCACGGTGAAGAGCAGACTCCGCTGCTCCAAGCTAGCAGACATTGAAATCACCCCTTGGAATTGTGCTCAACTTTCTTCGTGTGTTTTTTGGACCGACGGTAGTATCGCAGCATCCAATTCATTTTGGCACACTACTGGTGCTTTTGCTTATGTGAATTGCGAAGGACGCACTGTGTGTGGACCGGTGTACCACCCTTCCCTGAGCAGCTACACTACAGAGTTGTGGGCCATTTTGAAAGCTTTCGCTTGTGCTACTGGGCCTTGTCGAATCTACACTGATTGCGATACCATTGTTAAGCAGTATAACTCCCTTCTTGTTCACCATAACATAGGTCAACACTGGATGCATGTTTCTTGGTGGATATGGTTGTGGGAGTTAGTCCAACAACGGAAGTCTTGTCATGCACTACCTTTAGAGTTGTTTTGGATTCCAGCTCACACTGCCGATGACATGGATGCTGCAAGCATCACACCTGCATTCGCACTGCAGCATAACACAACTGTTGAGAACATCTTGAATAATCGTAAAGCCGATCAAAGTGCTAAGCAATGCGCTCAGCAGCAATGTGATTGGCCCGAGTATACTAAGCAATGCAAACAGATTGCTGATTGGCAGATGTGGCTAGCGCACCTTGCTGCGCACCTCCCTGTCACTTCGGTTCCGGAAACCAGTCAGCAACAATCACCTGAAGAGAGTGGTTTTCTTACAATGCAATCTAGCCTTGAAAGGTGCCAAACCGTTTTGCCTAGGTGGCCATGGAACATTCCTAGCTCCCAGTTTCAGTGGCTACCCGCTGTCAACCTGCCTTGTAGCATTAAGTTGCCGAAAACCTTGTCCGAACGTAACTGGAATGTTATTGTTCACTTCTTCAAAAATACCAAGTGGTTTGTTTCCCCGGGGGAAGCCACGTCTTTCTTGGAGTTGGTTTTCTGTGCATGGTATGACTTTGGAGTTAGGCTTGATTTGGATTCCCATTTGGTTTCTAGGTATTGCACTATCTTTAAGAAAACTTTCAATCATTTGTCAAAAACGGATTTATCACAAGCTAGAGTTCTGCCAGCTTCCATCAGCACGAAGTGCTTATCGAATGGGAAGGTGCATCCCTGCGGGTACTTTGAGGGTGCCCGTGTCTTCCAGAGTGTGCATTCGTTGCAGAAGCTTGCTGTGGCTTGGACGGATAAGGGGCAAGGACTTAAGGTTTGGGACACTGTGTTTGTTTGATCGATCGGCGAAAAGAAGGACTGCGGCAGTGCGGAATGCTCTGCCGCAACGGACCGACCGGAGGTTGTGCGCTGGTTGACTGATATTTTTCATAGGGGTGGCTCAAGCACCAACCAGTTGGTATCTATCATGTAAATCAAAGATGTTAATGATCAGAAATGATGCTTAGGGGGTACTATGGTATTTGATAAAGGGTTGATGTAGTTGGTATAGCAATATAGTTGGTATAGTTGGTATTCAGTAGCAATATACTTGGTATAGTTGGTAGTCATAAGTGATATACAGTTGATGTAGCGGGTAATTATCACTATAACAGGGTGGTATTGGTTGGTAATTTGAACATTTGAACTCGGCATCGGAATGTATAATGCTTGTATTTACCTGGGTTTTCGAACATGTAAATGAATATCACTGGCGGACATGGTATCGTTCAAAGTTGTGGTACCAGACCACGCAAATCATGATGGTTTCCACCATCTTGGAGAGATCTTGGAGGACAGTGAGCAGCCGATCTGCTCTAGGGGCAGATCGTCGAAGATGCGTCGATATGGCTGCACAACAAGCATATCATAACTGCTGGAAGCATGTGGAATGTCCATCAGGTGGTTTCTCAAGTCATAGGGGTACCCCTAAATCATCTAATTTTAACCATTAATAGTAATAAACCAACCACTTTTTGGGGTCCTTATTTTGAGAAACCCCCATAAAACAAATTCAAACAATTAGTGTGCAAAGTCTGGGCGATACGCAAAGATGGTAACGATAATGGAAGATTAGCAAACCACCACTGCGGAATTGCTGTGGTTTTCCTGTGCCATTTAGTATGGATCCTGATCACTACTTGGGAATTTGTGCGCAAACTGCAAGGGTCTTTCACTGCACAGGAGAGATGATGATCGACACTGGAAGGACTGGTGCAGTGACCAGTGGCCATTTGCACACATGGTACCTCCAAAGCCACAGAACCTTTGCGCAGTGTTCCTGTAAGGACCTTAAATGAGGGATGTTGATTGCATATGTCCCTTCCTATCGTACGGAAGATGCTTGTTCAACAGCAGCGCACACTTCATCAGGTCGCCACTCCGGAGGTCATCCAAGTCTAGGAGTCAGTTGTTGGTTAAAGATCTGCTTGGACTTCGTTAGTTGGTTGCTAACAATCGTCAGTAGTATCTATTATCAATGTAATAGTATCTCATCAATTCTAATCACATCTAATAATCATCTTATAATCATCTGTAGGTGTCGGTAAAAGATCCTTTTATTTAAAGTTCCATGATGTCGAGGCTCATAAAAGAAAGGTTTTTTGACATTCAGATCATTTTGAGCATTGCACCGCTGCCAGCATCACAAGCTTTGAGAGCGAATTCGCTGACAGTGTAACAACTTGGGACGTTTCGAAAAATCATTCATTACATATGTTAGGACAAACACTGGTCTCATTATCCAATATAGTCTCAACTGGAAAAATTGCCTACATTTAATGAGACCATCGTCGGTTACAATAAATATGTTCTTTGAGATTCAGATGATTTTGAAGCATCTTTGTCAGTCCCACATGTCTTAAAACATCATGCGTTGCATATATATGTTATTGCTTGATTCTCCAAAAAAAGTGTGTTTGAGACATGTTTTTCGTTGTTTGCTTCTCGAAAAATTTAGGACCGCAACAACGATCGAAACCGTCGCGACAAGTGGGAGACCCCGGGGTCGTGTCTGCATGGCTGGGATTCGGAAGCTGGCAGTTTCTCTAACGTTTTTTGATGCTCCCAAGTTCTCCCGTATGGCAAGCTGGGTCAAGGCTTTAACCAACCAATTTCATGGGGGATAATAAACAACAATAAGAGGGAAAACAGCCTGGTTAATGATAGGGGAACCAGGGGTACGGGGTGAACTGACCCACTGCCATATATTGGTTGAACTATGTTGAACTTGGGGGGAAAAAAATCTAATGGTGAAAGATCGACTTGTGTTTTTGTTCTCATCTAAAATGGTCAAACAGCCTTCAATGATGAAAAACTCCAGCTGTTCAACACAATTCAGATGGTTTCCGAATGGTTTCCCTTTGTGTTTTCCAATGGTTGAAAACCCTTCAATGATGGAAATACTCGTAGTTTTTAACCATTGGTTTAACCAACTCGTAGTTTTCAATGATTGGATGTTGACCTTCAATGGCTCAGATCAGATGTTTCACCCATGGGTTTTCTGTGGACCGAAACGGGGTGCACCCATCCCTCCCAGCCCACCGAGGTCGCGAGACAGATCAGGACCTGGTGCCGCGGGTTGAGTTTCAACGGTAGCCGGCTTCTAGATCCAGCTGAGCGGTTATTTTAAAGGAACACCCCGAAAGGAAAAGTGAAAATATCAACAAATAACAACAGTAAGAACAACAACAACAACAACAACAACAACAACAACAACAACAACAACGACAACGACAACGACAACAACAACGACGACGACGACGACGACAACGACGACAACAACAACAACAACAACGACAACCACAACGACAACGACAACAACAACAACAACAACAACCACGACGACGACGACGACGACGACGAAGACGACAACGACAACAGGATTTGGCTCCATGATGGTAAAGCGCTTGTTTTTGTGGGAATTCAACTGAGTGTTTCTCAAAATAGGGGTACCCCTAAATCATCCACTATTAATCATTCACAGTAATAAACCAACCATTTTTGGGGTTCCCTATTTTGAGAAACCACCAACTACCAGAGGTAAACAAGACCCAGAGGAAGGGGAGCACCTGGGATTGGCAACTTGCGACCAGTTCCCGCCACTGCATCAAAACACAGCTGCAGCTGGAGGAGGTCTGGTCGAAGGTCGTGTCGAAAGGCCAGGCGTAACGCAAAAAACAACAGGAGACAAATTTAGTGTATGAAAACAAGTTCAACAAAGTATGAAAACCAGTTAAACAAATGAGACAAAAGATATAATATGAAAACATGAAAACTGAAAACAAGTTAAACAAAAGTGAAACAAAAACATGAAAACAAAGTGAAACAAATCACAAAAAGAGACCACGACCCAAACAAAAATTGCACGCACGATTCAGAGCGAGAAAATTCAGAAAATCTCCATTTTGGCGTCTCCAAGACCTCCGTTGCACAAGCCCCGCCCCTGGCCGCCATAGCATCATAGCGCGCCAGCATGGCGGGCCGCGCGCATGGGGGGCACTGTGCTTATGAAGATGTCAAAGGTCCACATCACTGTTTGGGCAAGGTCGACGTGGATCGCATATCTTCATAACATATCATATCTTGACATATCTTGACAACCTGTTTGTCGACCACATTGCCCCAGCTTAACTTGTAGAGGCATGTCACCACCGAGAATGATTATGTCAACCATGCTGCTTCGAAGTATCATGGGCTTCAAAGCCAAGGACATGAGACTTTTGGTGCATGACCTGTCGCATTGTGAGGCTCAAGTGAGCACGGGAGCCCCCTTGCGGTGGATAATTGGAGTAAGTGATGATGTCATTGGCTACGGGGGATGGACAATCAGCAAGTTGGTGTTCAGAGGCACTGAAAACATCGGGGCTCCAGGATCAGTGTCCTTCTCAAATCTCAATCATGCGATTGGTTGCAAATATAAACGCGTTTCTTGCAAAACAGCATACATTTTTGAACAGTTATATTATATCAAACCTATACATACCGTATAATCATTTATACACACACAAACAAATTTATATGAATAGTGATCAGCATCACATTATGCACAGTTCTGACTGTTCTGTCTACCTCTGACTCCAAATATTAGAGTCTGCACATTATGATATGTATATCTATATATATATATTATATCTATACGCACAAGTCTATTTCTCCGACTCCAAAAGTTTGGATCCCGTTCCCGGATCGGCCGGCGCCCC
>VSDK01016065.1:1117350-1138557 GCA_009767595.1 Symbiodinium kawagutii
TCCCCGCCGATCGCTGTCCATGTGGCGACCTCACATCGCGACACTGCGCCCAGCAGTGTCGGAGCGGCTGCAGCAACGACACCCAGAGGTCCAGTTGGGGGGGGGGAGGCGCATTCACAGACCCTGGGAGCATATAACAAGAGATTCCAGCGATTCCAACCATAATAATACCATTATAGACATTTATAGACCATGAACAAGGTTCACATTGTTTTATGGTTGGAATCCCGGGGTGCAGTGCATGTATTGGTTATAGAGATCTGGATTTTCTTTACCAAGAAAAGTGCCTTGTGCTCAATACTAGTGGAAGTGTCGAGGGATTTGGTACGGCTGAAGAATCTTGGCCTTCGCCCAGTTTGATGCAAGGGAATTACCGGGATTGAATTTCGGGGATGTGAGAGAATTATGAGCATGCAAGTTACGTGTCGCCCGACGATTCAGAGATGGTTTGAATGGTCCCAGGGCTCCCAGATTCCAGGATTCCTTCAAGGCCGCAAGGTGTTACTACAGATTCCAAGGTTCTAATCTTTGTTGCGAGGCTGGTTCGGATGAAGCAAGGTCCAACGGTTGTGGAAGTCTCGGCTCCGGCTCCGGGCTGCGCACCCCTCCCAGAGATTGAAACACTGCATGGTTGCAAATCAACTTGGGCACTGGCCCCTGGCAGTTAGAAGTTGGGATATAAGCCCTATAACTGGTAGTTTACCCAAGTTAAGTCACTTATAAACCAGCTTATAAGTGGTTGGGGGCCCACCTTGTGGTGTACCAAAACCTTCGAAACTCGGTTTCTGCAGAACCCCCAGAAGATGATGGGTCCCCAAGCTCCAAGTATCGTGAAGACATGGTGTAGGCCTACTGATCCTCGGTATGAATAACCCCCAAAGGTGATGGTGTACACAGACACACGAATAATCCTGATCTGCACTGTCAGCTTTACTGGGCCTCTTCGACACGTATCACGATTAACATCTGGAGCGCGCAAAGCGGTGGCGGAAGTTTCCAGAAAAGGTAGCCTATAGGAAGAGAGGGTTGCTGGAGATGCAGTGATGGTGCAGATGAATGATGATGATGATGATGATGATGATGATGATGATGATGATGATGATGATGATGTTTTCTTTTGCTGGTGTTTCTCTGTGGTGTTTTCCTTTGCTGGTTCTCTTTCCCCAGTGTTTTTCATAGCTGGTGTCTTTCATACTTGGTGTGTTTTTCTCATTGTTCCTAACAATCTTCAATCATTCACAAATCATCAAATCAAACTTCCTCAAAATGCCGGAAATTGCGGCCTTCAAAACCATCCAAAACCTGGATTACAGCTTTAGAAGCCCATCCAAACCCTCATTAATCTCACCCCCACAGCTATAAAAACCCATCCAAAACCTTCAAAAAACACAACCCCAGGAGCGCCCCCAGCGCCTTGCGCAGGTTGCCGGTCCTGGCCCACCCCCGGGTCCACCCGGTCGCCGCGGCGCCCTGGCGGCCGCGACCTTCGCCGCGCTGGCCGCCGGACGTCCGGGAAGGGCACGAGCGAAGCTCCCTGCAGGACCCGCCACAGAGAGAAATGTCCAGATTTTTTCGGATGTTTGACCAATGATTGACCAATGATTAGGGTTAATGATAGTTTTTATGGTTAACCAGTATGATGGTTGATGATGGTTCCTGCTATTTGAATAGTTTGGACCAAGAATCAAAGTCAGTATTTCAGGCTTAGTTTTTTGTGAAAATATGTTTTTTTGGTTTTTTTTCGGATTTTTTCGGATGGTTGATGATGGTGGTAGATGGTGCGTGATGATGATGGTTGATGATTGACCAATGATTAGGGTTAATGATAGTTATCATGGTTAACCAGTATGATGGTTGATGATGATGGTTGATGATGGTGGCTTGTGTTTTTTTTCGATTTTTTCGGTTTTTGTTTGGTTTTTTTTCGATTCTTTCGGATTTTTTCGGATGTTTGACCAATGATTGACCAATGATTAGGGTTAGTGATAGTTTTTATGGTTAACCAGTATGATGGTTGATGATGGTTCCTGCTATTTGAATAGTTTGGACCAAGAATCAAAGTCAGTATTTCAGGCTTAGTTTTTTGTGAAAATATGTTTTTTTTGTTTTTTTTCGGATTTTTTCGGATGGTTGATGATGGTGGTAGATGGTGTGTGATGATGATGGTTGATGATTGACCAATGATTAGGGTTAATGATAGTTATCATGGTTAACCAGTATGATGGTTGATGATGATGGTTGATGATGGTGGCTTGTGTTTTTTTTTCGATTTTTTCGGTTTTTGTTTGGTTTTTTTTTCGATTCTTTCGGATTTTTTCGGATGTTTGACCAATGATTGACCAATGATTAGGGTTAATGATAGTTTTTATGGTTAACCAGTATGATGGTTGATGATGGTTGGTGATGGTGGGTGATGATGATGGTTGATGATGCTGGCAGATGGTGTGTGATGATGGTGGGTGATGATGATTGTCAGATGGCGGTAGTGAGTTTGGCTTTGGTTGCGGTTGGGGGGTTGATGGTTGATGATGGTTGGTGCCTTAATTTGGGGGGGGTTGTTTAAAATCGTGATGGTCTATTGACGGATATTGGCATTGATGGTTTATTGGTGGATGATATTGCTGGATGTGGGTGCTTAATTCGCCGTTCATGATGTTTCGTAATGGGAAATTGCTGAAACATGCTCAATGATGAAAAACAAGGCGGATCAATTATGATGAATAGTATGAATAGGGTTCAATATGATGCTCAAACTTTTTACGGTTCGGTGACTTCCCTGTATGGCAGACTTGTCCAGATACCCTTTAGTCGAGAAATCCATGCAAATCAAGAAAAAACGGTGGCACTGCCAGCACTGGAAGGGATTGCGATGGATGAGCACCAAACACTCGCGATATGAATGTAGACTACGGTCATCTATGGTCCAATGTATCGGTGTTGTCAATTCGCTGTTGATCTTCGTATTACAGTTTGCATCCTGCCATCCGTATGCTGTCACTGCAGCTTTTGGACAGACATCCCAGTGTTATAAATCCCCGGTTGTGGGTGGTTTAAAGGAAACGATAATGATCTACTGCATGATTCCCGATTGACCAGAGACTGGGTTTTCCAGTAGCTTTGGTTTTGGGTTCTCCAGCTGGCTATGGTTAAACATGGTTTTTCGGGCGCAAGTACCAACAACACCATGGTCAATACCAGAATCACATGGTCGAGCATTGTTTATCACAGTTGGTCATTGCAAATCATGAACATCAGAATGAACAAAGACTATTGCAAATCCTGTAGAAGTTGGTCATCAATGGCAAAACTCATCAACAATAGTCAGCAACTGTGCTGATCGTCAGTAATGGCATTGCCACGATCACTGTGGTCAATCACGGTTGCTCATAGGGCATTGTATTTACAAGTGCGCTTCATGGTGGTTAGTATGCCAATCATCAATGAGCACCAACCCTGACCAGCGATAAGCAACAGCAACGACAACAACAAGAAGAAGAACAACAACAGCAGCAACAACAACAACAACAGCAGCAGCAACAGCAACAGCAACAGCAACGGCAACAGCAACAACACCAACCACCACGACTACGAATGCGACTACGACTATTCCTATTTCTTCTTGTACGAATAAAACCACCACCACCACGACAACAACAACAACAACAACAACAACAACAACAACAGTGGCGGTAAACCAATGTTGATCCATAGTTACTTCACATGGTCGTGAACCCATTGTTTTCCCTACTATTGTTGGTGATTATCCCCCATTAGTTGGTTAATATTGACCCATAGCCATATATAGCTGGTATACATCCCCTATAATTGTTAGTTATCATCCCCCATTACTAACCATTAACTAGCTATTATTGGTTGGTTGATGTTGACCCCATAGCCACATGTCAATAGGATCACTTGTCGACAGCCGCTGTCAGATCCATCTTCCAGCGACGAAGACGCGGTGCTTCGTCAGCGCTTGCAGCGGGCCAAGCTCACATGTCCCAGCTGGGGAATTTCGACACCTGGACGCCTTGGGCAGGACGCCACGAATGGGTCAAAGCTAGGGAACGTTACACCTGAGGGAATCTCCCTGGCTGATCCTGGCTGAAAATCTGCTGAAATTGGATGTTTTGGGCGGGAAACCTGTGGAAAGTCGCGCACAGCGTTGGGTTCGGTGATTTTGAAGCGCCCAAAACTACTTGCTAAAGCTGGCCACCTCGAAGATCATTTGATGGGTAGGTGGGATGAATGAAGGATTTTTCGCACGTTTTTCGATTGGATGATGATTTTCGACACACTTTTCATAGTTTTGCTTTGCAGGAACTTTGTAAATCTGTTTGCCACCAAGGACATCCACATCCTTTCCTGGTTGGCTCTTCGGCGAGTGGGAAGTGAGTCCCTCGGCGGCATGTTCCACCGTTGCGGATCGGGAGCGACCCACGGGATCCCCACGACCTACGCGTCGGCGCCAGGTTCACGTCCAGTGGCCTATGGCGAGCCTTTGGGGCCCCGTTTTGTGGATGAAAACACGAAGGCTGCGGAACGGGGAGCACGGCCGGGCAGTGCTTGAGACCAGACTTGAGATCTATGGAAAATACTAACAGGGCTACGTATGGTGCTCCTGAATTGTCGTAGAATGGTCTAGATACACGTGTAGATACTGTACATTGCACATGAAAAGATGTACACAGAAACAATCTGTCTATCTTTGCTTTTCTAACTATCCATCATCTATCTACCGATCCATCCATCTATCTACCTATCTACCGAATCTATCCATCTATCTATCTACCTATCCATCCATCTACCTATCCATCTATCTATCCATCTATCTATCTACCTATCTATCCATCTATCTATCTAATGTGATATCTTTGCAGACATTTCTATTGTGATCTGTCGTGTTTCCATGAAAGCAGTCAAATTTCTAGGCATGCCAAGATTGAACACGTCAAAGTTGAGTAGGTTCAAGGTTCAAATCGAGCCATTTTGGACGGTGGTATGGGTCAAGCATGGCAGGAACTCCATGAATCGTGGTGACTTTCGGGAAGGCAAACATGAGAACCATCAGCGGAGGGGATCACAGCGACTGACACGTTTTGAGTCGGATCAGCAAAATCGAACACTCCGAACTTTGATCAGTGATGATCAGGGCCCATCAGAGTTTACTGGTAGGGAAGCCAATGGCCAACCAGAAGTGCAATGCAAATCTTAGCGCTTTGTGGCTCGGCTCGTTGAACTCGAGAGCTGAACACCTCGTAGCGTACTCATAAGCCGCAAGTCACCGGGGAAGGGACGCAATCTGCTTCCATTGAAGGTGTTTTGGTCCATTCTTTAAATGTGTTCCTCCAGCTCCAAGAGTGACCCGATGGAAGCAGAGCCGAAACTAGCTTGTTGTGGGGAATGATCATCATAGAGTCTCATTAGCTGCAACATGAATATGGTCAGTGATGGTCAGTGTATGTCATAGTCCATAGTCCTGGGCGAAATTGTATCTCCTCATGACTGCTGGGTCTGGTTGTTGCTGCCGCTAGGCCGCCATCCGCGAAGACTTCGCTTCCATCGACGTTCCCGGTGCAGCTGAGAATGAAAACCGCGGCACGCTACGATGGAAGGCGCGGCTCTAAACGGCAATGCGCCATGGGCGGTTTTTTTAATCATGTTTTGTTTTTTATCATTACTATGGTTGTGGCCATCATCATCATCATCATCATCATCATCATCATCATCATCACCATCACCATCATCATCATCCTCATCCTCATCATCACCATCATCACTGCGCTCAATAGCATATAGGTTCCTTCCGGGTCACCAAAAAAGCTGCCAGACTCCGCGAGTTATGACCGTCAGGGTGGAACCTGACCCTAGGCCCGGTACTACTGGGACTACTTGGACAAGGCCACGGAAGTTGAGGCCCAGGAGACCCAAGAGGGTCATGCCGTGGCAAGTTGTAGTACCCAACATGTGCACATCATGGGTCTTCAACGCGAATAGATTGGTTCATAAGGCATGAACCCATGTGTTTATTAAATAAAAACTAGTTACATGTGATGACTACATACGTACAGATATCTGCATGCAGACATGTTGAGTTACAGACATGTGGATGATACTGACATGTTACATACGTATATGTACGTGTATTGGGCAACAAATTACCGTGGTGAACTGAGGGTAAACACATCGAAACAATCAAAGAGTCTGGTTTGCACAAAACTTGTTACCATATATTGTAAAGATGTCCTCCTAAACCAGCAGGGGCAAGGTTTAGGGAGAAGATGTGAGAGGGGACTACCGTCTCAAGATCCATGATTTCAAGGGAGATCGTGAAAATTGAGCCGCATTTGAAAGCAATGTGGTTCCAGATCCGTCCAAGTATGGTCCTGTAGTTCAAGCGCTGCGGATTCTGGTGATCCCTGGGTTTCTGCGGCAGGACTTCCCAAGTGGATTCATGCTGGCCCTGGTGCCTCCAGCACTGGCAGCAGATAGTGGTGTGGTGCAATTTCGAGCCTTCAATGCTGGGGAGGAGTTGAAAGCCTTTCTGATGCTCGATCTGATGCAGTGGCTGGATCTGGCTTGCCTTGAGAAGTGGAACTCTTAACAGATGGTTGGGGGAACCGAATGGGCTGAACCAATGCGTAGGAAAGGGGAGTGTTGGATCTTAATGGATCTAGCTGTTTCCTGAAATTCTTTGATCCAAATCGTCAGTGCCCTGTAGTCACCACTGAGTTTTGCAGGGAGCCCCAAAAAAAGTGGAGAGATGATGGAGATGGGTGGCAGTATGGTAGTTGCAACTTGAAGCACATTGAAACCGACGCACTAACGGGTGGTTTCATGTGTTTTCTGGTTGGTGGTTTGATTGACATTCTTTATCTTCCCAAGCATGAACAAATGGTTGGTTGGTCGACTACTAAGCTATTTTTCAAAGGGGTTGAAAGCACCAACTCGTTTTGTTCTCAACAGGAAAAATGTTGAAAACCCATGGAACATAGGCTGAAATCAGTTTTTCCCGAGCAGGGTTCCCACCAAGCAACAAGCCAAGCAGCCGCAGCCAGCCCCGTGGCTTCCCAGGAAGCAGCCAGTGCCCCGCATCATTGCCGATGCGGATCCGCGGGTTCAACCTTTACAAATTCGCGTGTCCTTTCCCATCGAGGAGGACCTCGTGGTGGGGATGCTGCCCGCACCAACATGACCATCCACGGTTTAGCCATGATGCTGTTGGTTGGGAGCTTGGGAGCCACCCAGAAAGCCTTGGAGCTTGGGCCCCCTTAAAGGAGGAGCGATTCGGAGCTGCCAGTGCCCTAAGCAAATGCTATGGCGCACCCATAAATGATGGAGTTTTCGGCTGATGGACTTTTAGTGCTGGTTTCTGCTGGTCGGATGTGTTCTCTCATGGTGTCTTGGTGCTGGGTTCTTCTGCTGGTGCTGTTTTGGTGTACCCCGAAGACTGGTTGGTTCCCCATTCCGGCGAGGGGGTTCTCCACTGATTTTTTACGGTGAGAGAGGAGGAGTGGATCTTTGTTTTGCTTATCTTAAGGTTATGTTTTGAGGACATCCGCCGAGGCCGAGAACTAATAACAATTGTCTTAGATGATATTTGTTGGTTGATGGACCTGGAGGAGATTGCCACACTTGAGAGGTAGGGCTGTGGTGGTTCTGAAACCCAACAGCACCACTGCCTGAGGCAAATGGAAGAGTGACCTATGTTGGGACAGGACTGTAATTGTAACTACCATTAGTTTTCGATTGAATGGGATACTCAATTTTCTTGGTTGTACAATAGTTGGACCACAGAAGCAATTGTCTAAGGAAGTGTCAGCATTGTTGGTTCGCCCATTGTTGGAAACACCATAGTCATATAGTCCAACTACAACAGAATGCTCGGATGGACTTGTGTGGACAGGGGAAAGCAAAAGTTCGAAATCATTTAAATGGTGTTTTTTCCACACCCCAAAAACAGGTTGGTTGATTACATTCTATTTCTATAGATTACTCATAAACTGGATGATAACTGGGGGTACCCCTATTGCTTGAGAAACCACCGAATGATAGCTAGTTGGTGGTTTCAAACATTTTTCCCCAGTATTGCCGAATGGTTGGTTGGTTGCCAAATATTTTCATAGGGGTTGAAACCACCAAAAAAACAAATCGCTGATCATTGCTGAACAGAATGGCTTTGCATTTGCACGGTGTCTCTTTTCCTATCAACGAAGTCATGGAAACGACTATTTGACTGGTGGTTGGGAGGGAGCAATTCTGAGCCAGGGGTATCCCAATACCCTTTTAAAGTGGGAGCGATTTGGAGTAACCAAATGGTAGATAAATGAATGATTTCGCAGGGTTTTCTAAACAATATAGTTCTTTCATTTGGCCCTTCATGTAGTAATGAGTGTTGTCATATTCGCAAAGATGTCTATCTTCAGATTATTTTAGTATGTGTACTGAGTACACTGCCTCAAACGAAAGGCTCACTTGCCGAGTGGACGTAATTCCCTTGGGATTCTGTGCTTCACCGGGTGTAATTATCCTTGCATGATACCTAGTTGACAAGGTGAATACATGGCGGATATTTACACATTATAATCTCGATCGCAAACAGGCAGCACCAGGATCATATTTTGTAATATTTTGTAGATCTATCTATCTATCTATCTATCTATCTATCTATCTATCTATCTATCTATCTATCAATCACCTCACGTTTTGGAGGAGGAGGAAGAATTCATCCGCACGGTCTCATTGAAATTGGAAGCGAGCAAAACGCAGCAGTACAGCGATGGCAATGAATTCGTGTCTTCGGAGCTGTTCCGCCAGGCGCGAATGGGTGGCAGCGGGCGGCAGGTAGTCCGAGTGGTCCTTCAGGATGCTCGACGCCAGAAACCGCTCGTGGCGATAGGAAATCCGAAGGACAGCGAAGTTTGATGAGTCGAGGGCAAGCTGTGTGTCGATCAAAAATATCACAAGGCTCTCACATGTGTGTTCAAGTCTAATGATAAGTGTGACCTCTCGATGCAGAGGAGTGAAGAGTCTACTTTTTCACCACTGTTTTCCATTCACCTACATGCGCAGCTGTATGCAACTTCATTTGCATCGGCACCATAACCGAGCGCCGCCACCGCAACAACCACGATCAAAAAGATAGCAGCAACAACAACAACAACAACAACAACAACAACAGCAACAACAACAACAACAACAACAACAACAACAGCAGCAGCAACAACAACAACAACAACGGCAACAACTACTACTACGACGACCACCACCACCACCACATCGAGAGCAGCAGCGGCAACAATCTCACCAACATTTGCCAGCACTGCTGTCATTTGCCAACATGCCATGAAAACTCACCCCAAACCCACTGGGAATCACAGGACCTTCCGTTTCAGACTGAAAACAGCAGCAGAGTCCAATGCAGTGTACACAGACAGGCAAGAACAGCCCCTAAATTGCACTGTCAATGTGTGTACGTGTGCATCCGTTGAGAATCATCCCATGACATCACGAAGTGAAGCCCACCATTTGACTAACTTAGGTCATAACTAGGGTAACTGCCAGTTGCCAAGTTACGGTAGATATAGTGCTTATCAACCAACTTATATCCAGCAGGGCATCACAACCCGCATTTTCACCGCCATACGGTGCCGGCCAGGTAGTGTCCACCGAGGGAGAGATCGATAGCGTCGGTAACTTCGAGGTGCTCAATGCCTACACCTTCCGGTCCCTCGCGTTTCAGCGTCAGACGTGTCCTTTCTGCTCCCAGGTCCCACCAAGCTGAAAAGTGCATGAAGAGAAGATCAATTTACTTCGCAGAGAGATGGTTTTCACAGATAATCTAATATAGATATATATATATATATATAGATATGTATATATATATATATATATAGATATGTATATATATATATATGTATATATATATATAAGTATACGGTAATGTTTGCCCAGGATGAATAAGCCCCAGCTTGATTAATTGGGGGGTTACCATTCTAGTGGAAAACCAAGGCTTGTAGGGGATACCAGCTATTAATCCACCCGGGGTTTATTGATCCTGGGTAGCCATTAGTCTTTCCATAGTTGAACTTGATGAAAGACTATTGTATAATCTCATTTAGATAATCATACAGTTATTAGTATATCATCAAGTTCAATGATGTCCTGTTTTTTCCAGCTCCCAAAATTTGTAGTCAACACGGTCCTATCCCATGTTGCAACCATTCTCAGGTCCGCCGGGCATGTGACAGTGCAGAACCGGGTGGCCAAGTACTTAGTGCCTGGGGATCCTTTGTTCGAAGAAGCTGGAAATCAGGCGCTTTTTGCCTTCAGCCGGCGCGGTGAAGCTGCTGCTGAGGGAGCTATGGATCGTTGCAAATTTGGTTATGGGTCAATATTAACTAACAAACTAACCGGGGATTGTCACCAACAACAATAGGGAAAGCAGTGGTTGATGATTGGGATACCAGGGTACAGGGTTTTGACCCATAGCCATTTATCCCAGAATAGGTTGGGTAGGTAGTTTGGTGCGATCGGATGTGCCACTTCCTGTTTCATGGGGGGGTTGAAGCTGCCGGTCCTTTTTTTCGGATGTCCTCATGGTTTCCTCATCAACCTGTATAGATTTAGGACAAGTTGAAACCAACGTTTTTGCCGCTGCTCACCGGTTGCATCTTTTGGGATGTGGAAAGATGACCCCGTCCAGCACATTAAGAGATGACACGTGAAATTGCAAAGAACACTCCTGTTGAAAGTGCAAGAATTGTTGGCTCATTCGTGGATGCCCATAATTTCCGCGAAAAGGCCTTCCCTACTGTGCCAAGTAGGTGCTTAGAAAGCTGGATAAGAATGGATAAGAGATGATAAGAACTGTCATCTAGTCGCTGAATACATCGCTGGCATCGCCCTCTAAGCATCCAGAAATGCAACTTCGAGACGGCCAAATCCAAGTTTCTGAGAGTTGGCTCAACTTCCTCAGGGCCAAGGTTTTCGAGTTCGGGAAGTAGCGAACCCCAAACCATTAGCCCTGGAACTCTAAACCCCAAACTTTGAAACCATAAACTCTGCACGCAAGATATCTGGAGATTGACGAGTTTTTTTACATGTTCTCGAACAATACCGTTGGTCTTGCGCACCCTTGTAGGCTTGAGCAAAACATGGCCGTTGCCCATGGTTTCTCAAGATAGGGGACCCCAAAATCATTCAATGTTAACCATGTATAGTAGTCAACCAACCATTTTTGGGATTCCATGTTGAATTGAATCGATAGTTGCGTGGGCTTGCAAGTGCCACATTTGCAGAGAGCTACAAATGGATGGGAACAAAAACCCTATCAACTCACTTTTGGTTGATCTTTCTGGTCCCAGGCCAGTCATCCTTGAAGAAGTGGGTTCTTTTGGGTGAACACCAACGGGGGCCGCTTATACTGCCGTGTACAGTTTTATGGACATCAATATCAACTTCTTCATTATAGATAATCGCGTTCATCACCACCACCACCACCATCACCATCACCATCACCATCACCATCATCATCATCATCATCATCATCATCATCATCATCATTGTGATTCTCCCAGTGACAAAAAAGGTGTTCACCAGAGGCGCAGCTCCAGGCGGTGAGTTGGTTGGACTATTCCTGGGACCTTCGTCGCACCAAGACCTGCATCGGCACCCCGTACGGCGAGCAGTGCGTCGAGAACGCAGCCGTTTCGGCGGCTTTCGTTTGACCACGCTGGGTCATGCGAGAAAAGGGGTGGACCTTGCAGGTGGTCACGTGGAGGTTGGTCCTGTTTCTGGTGGCTGGCAGCGAAAGATGCATTGGCAGCCAGTGGATGCCGGACGTGTTCAAGCTAAGCATACCAACTGGTTGGTTGCCATGCACATTTGAGGAATCAAAGTGTTTTGACAGTGGCCTAGAGTCCAAATCAAGATAGTCCATGAGCGTTCATAGTAATTATATAGCATTCAAGATCACTGATGAGAATGCGAACCACGATAGATTTGCAGATCAAAGGCAATTGTGCCTGGAGTCGGACAGGGACACGCCGTACCCAGTAGTAGTGATATTCGTAGTAATGATAGTAGAAGCAGTAGTAGTGGTCGTAGTAGCAGTTTTAGATGCAGGCAGTATGAAACTGTCACGTATCCAACTAAAGTTTAACAAACTACTGTTTTGTTGTGAAAGTTCATTTGAGAAATTTGGTTCGTATCCACTTGGATGCACTTGGATGAAGGCCATAACCAACAGAACCACGACCAATTGAAATTACATAAGATTACTATTTACTGTTATCCCAACTATTGTCCCAACTATTATCCCAACTGTTGTCCCCTTTTGTCAACTATGAAAGGCCTATTATAAGCCATTCTTATCCCAACAATCATTCCAAGTCATTATGTAACCCTATTACAAGCCATTGTATTGGTCATGTTCTTAACCATTATGAGCCATTATTATCATCATCATAAGCCATTGAAGATTACTTTTAACAACTATCCCAGCTATTTTTAACTATTTATTCAGCAATATGGTGTAACCACCTCCATTGACTATTATTTACCACCATTATTATTGATCATTATGCGCCATAGTTGTGCTCTCCATCGCCACAGACGTAGAAAACTCGGGGGACGTCTCCGGACAGGAGCGAGCCGCGCATCCGATTTGGCTCAGGCTGAGGTGCGGCTTGAACCAGGGGGATCTCCCGAAGCCCAAATGGTAGTGAACGAATGGCCAGGCCAATAGATCAACCGTTAAAGTGAATCAATAGGTTTAATTAGTAGATGAAGCTAGTCATTGAATTGCGAATTGAGACTTGACTCACGAATCATTACTGAGCAAGTTGATTCAGTATTGAGTTTGTTGGCAATCGCATGGAACGCTCTAGTCAAAGATGTGTTCATTATGAACTCTGAACGATTGAAGCATTGGTCAATATGAACACAACGCGCTGAACTATGGATTAATCTTGAGGAACTATGGATTGAGTTAATTCGCTGTATTAATTATGAAGATTGATTTGCTATATCTGTTGATTGGCAACTAAACGCAATAAACGGAATTATTGGTTGAGTAGTAAGAATTCGGATTAGCTGGTTCCGTCAATCATTGATTAGCGACCAACTTGGATTGAGGATTTGATGGATTGATTGCTAGCAGCAATTGTTAGTAGTAGTTTAATCTAATGGATCGATCAAGAGGCATGGAATGATGATGTGCTGGAACAGTACTGTATCACATATTTTGATATATGTGAATGTTGCTTGTTGGATTGATGATGCTTCACTTTGAATACTGTAGTGGGGGTCGACAGCACCAATGTTTTGTTGCTTCATGGATGTCAACTGGTTCGGTGGCGGATCACTTTGATGTATTATATAGATGGACAAGTCGCCAGAATACACGTTCGCGTTTTTTTAGTGCATGGTTTTACTCTAT
The DNA here is from genome assembly GCA_009767595.1 of Symbiodinium kawagutii. Lineage (NCBI taxonomy): Eukaryota > Dinophyceae > Suessiales > Symbiodiniaceae > Symbiodinium > Symbiodinium kawagutii. The sequence continues at coordinate 1,130,792 of VSDK01016065.1, forward strand.
GATTGCGAGAATAGTTTGAGAAAGCACAACATAGCAATGAGAACAACAGTTGCTAAATTCAAATATCAAATATTGAGCAGTAATTGAGAATACAGAATAATACAGACACATACTTTTCTATGCGTAGGTTTTTCCCGGAAGAGTGATCAAACAAACTCAGCAAGCAACCATGAAAACCAACGACTTGTTCCTGCGCTCAAGCCATTTGGTCAAAAACCTGGTTTGTGGGAGAAGCCAGGCATGGCAGCTACAGAAACCCCGCGTTGCAGACACAAATTGGTATCCATCCAGGCTAGTCTTGTCAGGTATGTGGTGTAACCACTATTGCCAGTACTGCGGGTACAGTTTGTGGTTGCCTTTGGTCAGTGGATCACGGGTGTTGATTGTAATGCTGTGGGCGACCTCTTCAACGCAGTTGATCCCTGCTGATTGGTGGATGGTCATAGCCCTCTGATCCCTGTTCTAGGGAGCAACCAGCTGGCGTGCCTCCGTTCTCGAGTCTCGAGATGACCATAACCGGCATGTTGACCGATAATGATCCAGGGCCAACGATGGTTCAATCCGTATATCTCCACATTGAACCCACATGGCTTTGAATGGTGGTTTGCCCCTATGTTCACCCTATGATGGGCGTCTTTTAACCAGCTGTTTTGGGGGGAAAACCCCTATGATTGGTGGCTTTCCTATTGTAAATACCCCTATGATTGGCGGTTCTCCCCATTCTAAATGGCCATTTTTGGGACCATGGCAACAGGGACAAGGCCCGAATCCACTGGGACCGCCAGGAAGTCGCTGCCGCGTTGCAAGGTCCATGGGACGCCCGGTTTGGGACCTGTGGAAAGCGCTATGGGGAGCCCCCAGCATCCCTACAAAGCAGGCCCCCAACCACTTATAACCAGGGTTAACTACCAGTTATAGGGCTAACTAGGGTTAACTATTCTAACTATGGTTTATAACTCTTCTAACTAGGGTGATTTCTACCAGTTATAGGGCTGAACTAACCCAACTTAGTTCAGTGATTGGGGGCCCACCTTGTAAAGGATAGGGTCATCAAGCAGCTGAAACTGCAAACGGGGTCTCTATTTTTAGGAGCCGTAAATCGTGCACCAAATTTCCCTGCTTTTCTGTTTGTTGGCTTTCAGCTGAGTTCTATTTATGGACAGGCGGCGACCAGCCCGATTGTTCACTTATAAAGACAGACACAATTTGTTGGGAGTTTTTATATCAATAGGAGTATTATAAATTGTGTCATACTTATAAGTTTGACACAATTTATTTGGATGTATTTGGGAGTTTTGGTAGTACGTAGCTGAATTTGCACGTTCGTGGTCCTTGGCTCTAAAACCTTTAGAGATCAGCAAAAACCGCTCTGTTACTCAGAAAAGAACATGTCTTTTTGCAGAAGTGATGTGTGGCTGGTGATGTTGTTGCTGGGCGCTTCACTTGTGTGATTGGAACACACTTGCATGTGGCATACAGCATGACGCTGCTTGCAAGCATGACTTGAGGTTTGAAAGGTGGCAGGACTTGATCATGTGGGCTGAGAGGGCCCATGCTCTTTGTGGACAAACAATTTCAGTAACTTGAAAATATCCAAAAGGGAACAGCAAAACTACTAACACTTTGCCATTTTAGTGATAAATCTGGCTTGCCACCAAAATTTACCACGAGAACTACCCTTTGGTAAACTAGTGTGGAAGTGGACAATCCACCAGTTGGATGCTATACCTTTCAACAACGGTGTTTTTTGACTTCTAGGGTTTACCGGAGAGTACGAACATGTCTAACCTCCAACTAACCTCCTGCTAACCTCCACTACCCTCCCACTAACCTTCCACTAACCTCCCAAAAATGCGCAGTTTCAGAGTGAATTCTTAGGGTAAACACCACCTCCAAGTCCCGCTGAACGCCAGGCCATTTAGATCAGCGCAGCTGGCGATGTTGGTTTCGATGTTGGGGTGGACAACCTGAAGCTCTGGGGGAAGTTTCTCAAATCAGTTTGGGGACCCCTCAGCTATCATCCAGTTTATTAACCATTGATAGTAATAGGCCATCACTTTTGGGGGTTCCCAATGGCTTCAGAAACCACCAGCTCTTCAATTAGAAAGATCTGCCAAAGTATCCAAGAGTTGCTGTTTTCCGTGGATGTATCGTAACTCCCCAACAGAAAAACTATGTATATATATATATATATACATTGACTGATTGATTGAATGTTGAATGGAGCAAACTATCTCGAAACAGTCAACCAATGAGCAGCATTTGAAATGGTTGGCTTTGAGATTGTGAGCAGCTGGTCGTTCCAGTTCGCCAGGAAGAAGGCTGAAGAGGAAGCAAGGCCGGGCCGGAAGCAACCGCCAGTTCTATCAAGGGTCAACCTACCCATTTGGTGGTTTCTCAAAACAGGGGGACCCCTAAATCATCCATTAACAGTCATTTATAGTTATAAGCCAACCATTTTTGGGGGTCCCCTATTTTGAGAAACCACCAATTTGTTGACCAAAGTTGCCAGGGTTCTGACATGGCTCACTTGTTATCGTGACTCAGAGCACTGACCTCAACCAGCCAGCTGTCACTCAGGTGATCCACGAGCCTGTTGGTGAGCCCATCGATGTACCAACTCCCGGACATTTTGAGCACGAAAGCCACATGAAACGACCAATTTCTGAGAGGAGACAATCTTCCTAAACTGCTGTTATAGAAATACTAGGAGGGATTGCATATCACCATGATATTTGACTTAATCATCACTAATGATTCATTACAGAATATAGCGATCAGTTGCAATCATCACCAGCAATCATTCCATCAATGATTAGCCATCATTACATCAATGATTAGCCATTATTACGCATTATTATATCATTATTCGCCATTATATAGCCATTATGTAGCCATGATATAGCCATCATATAGCCATGATCCAGTCATTGTATAGCCACTCCACAACCATTCCATGGCCGACGCAGTGTCATGCCAGCTTCAGCTCGGTAGGCCTGACGAGGAGCCGGGTGGCCAAGTCATGGTAGGATGGGTAGATGGTTTTTTTTTGAAGGTGTTGATGTACAAAAGGTGGATCTCCAAGCAACCCTACTTATTGTTGATGAAACTCATTGGTTAAGTGATTATGATTCATGAGTTCAATGTTGGGATTGCTTGGAGGCTTGACCATCGCTGGGAGCGAACAGCTTTTGGGGATGCACCTCGCCCATGAAACGAAGGAATCTTCTCAAGGCGGCTGCGGATCTGTGATGGACACTGGTCACGTGTGCGCCGAGGTCCAAGTAAAAAGATGAGGACTGGGCCCCACCCGCCGGGTTTTCCCGACCATTGGCTGGATGTATAATTGGTGGTTTCTCAAGTCATGGGGGTACCCCCTGTTATCATCCAATATTAGATATTTCTAGTATTCAACCAACCATATTTGGGGTACCCCTATTTTAAGAAACCACCCATTTGAGGTTGGCCACCCTACTGTCAAGGCAGAAAGGTGAAGGAAGAAGTATGTGAAGCAGTCTGCAAGCTCGCGTGACCAGATCATGTATATGCTCATGTGCGTGGATAGTACATGTGTGCGCTGCTGTCAAGCCAGGGTTGGATCTACAAGCTTGCACTATCATGGTTCGTGATTTGCACGGGCTCATCAGGTGATTAGGGTGCCCTGCATCGATGACAAACGAAGGCTTGACTCTAGATCAGTCACAGCAAATAAGCCGAGAGGGTCTGTCCATAAACAGTGAACAGTACAGAGTGGTGCCCCCCTCGTTATAAATTGGTTTATAACCCACCTCAGTATAGTTATATCTACCCCAACTGGTACTTACCCTAGTGAACTAACCTAAGTTGTTTAATCGTTGTTTTTGGTGATTTTCCCCTGTCATTAATCACCACTAATGGTTATAACCCCTATATAAAACCCTGAACTTAGCGATCCCTGGGGGGGGGTACCACTCGGTATCCAAAATCTTCAGCAGCGCGAGGCGGCCGACAGTTCGAAGCTGATGTCCGTGCAGCGGAACTGAGGGTGGACACAACGGTTAGACAGCAATGATCAACGGTTCATCATGGTTAAGAACCATACATCGCAATGGTGAACTATCAATGGTGAATAATGATAGTAATGAACTATTACTTGCAACAATAACAAGAATGAGAATAATGTAGCCAAGAATTGAGCGATAAGCAACCATTTCAATGGTCAATATTTCCGTGTTTCCGCATTATTCTTTTTGACAATAGGGAATATGGTTAATAACCAACCATAGGGCTAAAGGGTTTCGACCCACGGCCGCATTGGTTATTTCAATCTTTAGCACTACCAAACACATTTCGCAACAGTGATCATGTTCACTAACGGCAGCAAAACTGGCTTGATCGTCCACTACAACCATGATTAATTAACCATTATGAACCAAAATATGGTTTTACTGCCGGTGAATGGTATAAAAACAGATCACTTGCTGGTACATCATCCATGGCCATCCCTGAATATGTCGCTTCAGAGCGACGCGGTGAGAGAAAACAGCGCGGCACCGCGGGAGGCGGGCGGACGTCTCAAGGGGCAGCCATGCAGACCCCAGGCACTGTCTTGAAGTTGGTCAGGCAGCAAACTTAGATGATTATATAGTGGTTATATAATTTGATTAGGGGTTAATTGATGTTAATTGCTGGTTTGTAAGGGATCATTAGCGATTGACTAGTGGTAAATATCCGCTTACCAACAATGTTGATCGCTGTGTGGAGCCAATGCTGCACTTAGAGAGCAGGGCGGCTATTCATGGCCGCGGTGACACGAGGCTGGAAGCCCTCGTGTTTCAACCAGCCATTTCTTTTCACGTCTCCACATACTATCAGCTCAGCCCCTGTCACAGCATGGTTGTTAAATACCTGTGGAGACTGAATCGGCATTAGCTACAAAAGCATGCTGAGAATGTCCATACATGTCTCTGATCGCACATGCAGCTTGCATCAATTTACATACATACGAGTAATGTTATGTACATATATATATATATGTATTTATTAAGATATAAATATACCAACGCATACACGATATGTACATACATGTGTCGAAGTATTTGCATTCTATTTGCATGTACATACATACACATGCATCCTAATTGTTTCGGATCACTGTCGGTAGCCACTCCGATTTTTGTTGATGATTTCATTCATGAACTTGTATGATCCATCATAGTGGCATGAATTCTTGTCAATGGATCAGCAGAACCAATCCATAAGTTAACAGTGGTCATGAGCTGTTTGCATCATTCTCGATGATGATCCAATCACTACACGTTCCATCATCCATCATTTCCAAGAAGCAGTCGCGGCTGAACCTTGGGGAAAGCGTCTCAGTCATGGCCATCACGACGAACCGCTGGACCTTCGCAGCTCAAGTCCCAGCCCCGCACGGAGCTTCAGCGGGGAAGGCCGGGAGCTGGTCGTGCTGCTACCGCGGATGCAAAACCTCAGTGGCCATCGGCGCTATCGAAACAGCTGGCATCGAAGAATTTTTTTGAGGTGAATTTGCTGTGACTTGAAGGTGTTTGTATTGATTTATGTGCGAGAATCTGACACATAATGATACATACGTGACATATGTGCGTATTTATATACATATATATATATATATATGATTGATTGATTGTACTCTAGATATGGCATCTGTGTTTGAATATGACGCCTATACATGCATGTGCATACATATGAAAGGATGCCTCTGTGTTTGTGTGTGTGTGTGGGTGTTTGCTTGCGTATGAATATAGGATTATATACATACATGATACTACTTGAAACTCGTAAAATCGCGAATACATATTCATGTGTCTACATGCACCTGTATATCCACAACAACCATGGACGGTGCATGACCAGACTTGTCGCACGAAATTTTCGGCGCGGTGATTGCCTGGTTTCAGGATGGACCGAGACCGAAGGGATCGAGATCGGTCAGGGGGCAGGCTGGGGGGCTGAGCCGTGGCGTAGAGAATCTCAGAAATGGGAAGCCTTTGTGATCAGGTGGCTATGGGTCAAGGCTTTAACCAACCAATAATAGAGGATAAGTTCACCAACATTGATAGTGGGTAAACAATGGTTAATTATGGGGGAACCAGGGGTACAGGGTTTGGACCCACTGCCATGTGTTTCTATCATTTTTCTATCATGAGAATGGCGGTGTTGATGCTTAGCTGGGGATGCCATAGATTGAAACATCTTAAGACTCCCTTGAAACATGCCACTCTGCGAGCTTTCAGGGTTGATTTCCGTAGTAACAAAGTCCTTTGACATGCGCATTAGTTCGTGCCTGGCAGTTCAAGATGACTGTCCATGTTTTCATTACCGGTAAAGACAGTGACTTTGAGATATCGTGTGATGGGCTCCTTCTTGTACCCATATCCCATCGTGGAAGAGTTCTTGTCGGGAATCGCAGTGCCCCGTTCTGAAAATACATATCAATTCATTGGTGGTTTCAGCTAGTGGTTTCAATTCTTCTTTTCGTTTCATGCGGTTTCAATCCAAATCTTTTCCTCAAGATTTGGGATGGAGATGGGGTCGGGTTGAAGACTGCCCATCCGAGATTGGCAGCCCAAGATCTGGCATGGTTGATGATTCACTCATATTTTTTCCGATGGTGAAACCGACCAACCCAACCAGCTACAGGGCTGCGGGCCCGGCTCAATACAAGGGGAGCGCGGCCAGCGGCCCCTGCTGTTAGTTCTGTTCACCAGCCATGGTAGCCCTCAGAGCCATTTTGGACCGCTCTGCAGGTACCGTGACTCCGGTCGTTCCGCCTTGAACCCAGCTGTTTTCAGGGCACGGATCTGACAGATCACTGCTACAGGCACAAAAACTCTGAAAATCTTGAGCATAACACAATTCATTACTGACAATTACTGGAATGATGTCAATGTTAAGCATTACTCTGTTAATGATCCTGAGCCCATGTAAGACAATGCAATGTAATAGTGCAACAATGCATAAAGCACAGATTTACATGTAGACAGACCTGCAGTGATATGTGTATTGTTCGTGTAGAAAATACATATGTATATACATATCTTGGTTTTGCTGAATGTGATTTTTTATGCTTGCTGTATATGGTTTATCTTGGATCCCTGGCATATTTTGATATGGCCATGTTTTCTTCACGCAGAACAACTCTGCACATCGTCAACTACTCAGCACGATCAGCACGCTCCGCTCCAATGAATGGTTTCAAATCATACTTGCTTGAATCATGGACTGATAAGGTCCCGATTTTGTTGCAGTTTTTTATTTTTTCCCAGCGCTTTAAGCAAAAGCAAGATATTATGGATGATATGGGTCAGCACCAAACAACCCGAAACATGATGAAATACATCCGCTAAAGCAATGCATCATTTGGCATAGCTAGACAGGCTCGTTCCTGCTTGTAATGTGCATGTGCATTTTTGCATGTTTGTGCCGATATGCAAAGCATAAACTGCGCAAAGTCCTACAAAAGGGTCGACTTGAATCCCATCGGTTCTGGGATTGGGTTGAGCCTTCATCGATGATTCAAACATGATCATACTGTGAATCAATCAGACCAAACCATTCACAAATGATCCGTAAATCATAAATCAGAATATCAAATAAATTCAAGTAGTATCAATCGAGTAGTTCAGAATCCAGAAATCAAACTCTGTGGCTTCGCCAAGTGCCATTGCGGAACCACTGGTGCCAGGGTCCCGGTCCTCAGGACCGAAGACACGACAGCCGGGAGCCACGCCGGCGGCACGACA
>VSDK01016065.1:1146319-1161630 GCA_009767595.1 Symbiodinium kawagutii
AGACATCTCTTGCTTCAGACATCTCTTGCTTCAGACATCTCTTGCTTCAGACATCTCTTGCTTCACACATCTCTTGCTCTAGACATCTCTTGCTTCAGACATCTCTTGTTTCAGACATCTCTTGCTCTAGACATCTCTTGCTCTAGACATCTCTTGCTCTAGACATCTCTTGCTCTAGACATCTCGTGCTTCAGACATCTCTTGCTTCAGACATCTCTTACTCTAGACATCTCTTGCTCTAGACATCTGTTGCATTAGCCATCAGTTGCAGTAGTCATTGTGGTTGTTCGTAACACGGAAGTATGCTTCCAAACTTCCTTTGAATAATGGTAATAAGGATAATGATAACAATAATAATAATCATAGGAGATAACAAGCAACAATAATAGGGGATATACCAGCTATATATGGCTATGGGTCAACATTTACCAACCAACTAATGGGGGATAATCATTAACAAATTCATAGGGAAAACAATGATGAATGATGGGGGAAACAGGGTACAGGGTTTTGACCCACAGCCAGCAATATAATGCCAACACCTCGGAATTATTACAAACCCGTGGTAGAATAGGGGGTATCGTAATATGATATGGGGGATTCAATGATTTAACCGCAGTTGACAAATAGGGGCTATTCTGATCGCAACCCCTGGTATTAAAAAACCATATTCTGGTGTTAAGCCTGGATTGATAAACCCCTGGTTGATTAATGGGGGGGAATCCCCCAAAGCCTTGGTTTCCCATTTTAGACCTCCCGATTTGATAAACCTAGAGTTTAGCTTCACCCGGGATTAGCATTTGCAGATATATACCACAGCTCATGAGAATTCACCATAGAGTGCATCGTTTCACACTGGGTCAAGGCGGGAGAGTTCTGGTGCTGGTGCACTGAGCTAGCCTGGGATCTAGGTCGCCACCTGTGGCTGCAACTTATTAGCTCGCCAGTGGAAGGTGTTTGTACTACCAGAATGCCCTTCCACTAATGTTGACCCTGTCCCTCCCAACTCGTCTAGTTTTTTCGAGCCAGGTATCATGGGAAGAAGCCATTTGGCAAACCGGTTTTTTGAAGGATTGGAGATGACCAAACATAGAATACAGGTTACATCTACAATGAACCGTTCTTATGCCAAATTTGCAACAATGGTTGCGGAAGCCGGTGCATCATTGCAAAGATCATAGGGTAATGCAGCACAAGTAGACTAGAAGTAGCACTCATAGCAGATACGATATGATGGTTACAAGTAGCACTCATGGTGATTATAAGTAGATACACTAACTAGAAGTAGCACTCATAGTACTTCTCCCCAAAATGCTTAAACCGACCACGTTTTTGGTGTCTAGCCAGCCATGGTAGCCATGGGAGGCCACGAGGCAAGAAATCGATTGTGAATCATGGGTTTTTCCCCCTGAGGAGGTGATCGGTGGCCGGAACAAGTACCGCGCGAGATTACCCTGTGGTGCCTGGCCGTCGTTCGTGTGCAGCGCGTGGTGTGGTGTGGTCAGGGGTGCCCCTTCCAAGGTCCGAAATCGTCAGAGAGTGAACTGATGACTTTTGGTTCGCATGAGAGCAGCCCCATTTTTAGGATAAATTTGTTTTTGTGCATTGTGGAAGGTGAGCTGAGGATTTGTTTTACATTAGTAATTGTGGACATCCCCATATTGACCATAGAGCTATGTTTTCGTGACACTGACATGTTTCCTGAACAGAAAACGAGAACGGATGAAGCCTGGAATCTGAAAGTGACCGGATCTGCTGGTCGAACAAGTTCCATCGACCTGAAACATAGACCTGGCCAAACATGTTTATTTGCCCAAAAAAACCTCGCTGCTGTTTTGAACTGACAGGGCAACAAGGGAAAAGGCCGTTGCTGTTGGTACGGAACCATCATCTGGGTCTATCATTTATGGGGAAGGACGTCCATCATTTTGGGGGTGCCTCGACAATCATCAAACATCATCAACCATCAAGTAACTTGTCCATTAACCATTCTTAACTAGTACTTAACCATTACTTACATCAACCATTGCTTAACCATTACTTTCATAACCACCATTTACTAACCATCCTAAACCATCGTGCTTGACCGGTCCTCATGGATCGTCGCTTCACCCTTCGTCGAGACGGTGCCTTCACCGAGGTTCGCTGGTGATCCAAGGCCCCCTGCGGACCATCAAAGAAACCTCCGAGCAGGCGATGCGGCGCGATGCAGGGATCGTCATCGGTTGGGATGCGGCGCGCTGCTCCCCTCGTCGCCCTCGCAGTTGATGGACGATGACCTGGGGAAACCAACGTGGTGGCGCCATTGGAAGCCATAGGGGTACACAGTGCCCCCATGTGCCCCCAAGTTATGGTTGGTTTATCGCTGAAAGGGTGAATAAACTGGATGATTTAGGGGATACCCTATGACTTGAGAAACCAAAGGCTACGCGAGGCGGTTTTTGCTGAAGGGTAGGCTACGCGCTGGCAACGCGGTAAGCGGAACTCCGCGAGAGGCTACGCGAGGTCACTTGCTTACTGCAGAGGTAGGCTATGCGGTGCCTACGCGTGATAGTTCCCCTACGCGAAGGCTACACAAAGATAAAAACTGCAAACATAGGCTTCGCGGTGGCTACGCAGTACACTTGCACCAAAAAATCGGTACTGTGGGGAAACCAATGTTGTTTGAATTCAGAGCTTGAGATCCCAATAGTCACCTTCAAACAGCAGCTTTCGAAATTGCCAGGGTCAAAATCAACCAAGGATGCCGGGCAAAACGTGGTAACATACTGAGCACCCGCCTCTATTTGTGTGCATGTATCTATGCATAAATGTATATATATATATATATATTAGTTTTTTCTTATATATAGGCAGCTTTATTTTTTGATGCACACATGAATGTGTGTTTATGTCTATGACATATGCATTTCTTGGTTTACTCATTGTTTTATTCTTATTTGAAGATATTTACATGTTTATGTGTCAATATGCACACACGAGCTTTGCATAGAGTTATGACTATTTGTTTATGTGTGTGTGTGTGTGTAACTTCAACTATGTTCAATGTTGTTCATACATAACTATGTTAATTTGTTCACAACAATGTTATGTATATTAGTTATTGTCAGTTGTATATGTGTTAACATCATGTTCAAATGTTATGTTGTTAATTTATGTTAATTTTTGTATATGTGTTATGTATATTTGTTATGTGTATTTGATATGTGTATGTGTTATTCTCATGTGTTATTGATATGTGTTATGTATATTTGTTATGTATATTTGTTGTATGGGTGTTTCTCAAAATAGAGGTACCCCTAAATCACCTTGTTCAAAATAATTTCGAGTAATAACCATGGACTTTTGGGGGTCCCCCATTTTGAGAAACCACCCTAGTTAGGTTTCTCAACTTGGGGATGCTGGGCAGCATTTCTCATCGGAGTTCGTCCCAGGACCTGGTGAAGATGGAGGCCGCATGGATGAGCGATGGCCTTCAGGGTGTGGGAACACCCAGCAGCAGCGGAAAAAAAGTCAATCATGATGCATGTTTGATAACTTCTGATGGTTGATGATGGTGAATGAGGAGTTAGTAGTCGTTCATCATGGTTCTTCACAGTTTATGATGGATGTTTGATAACCGCTGATGATCGTTGATGATGGTCAATGAGGGTCAATAGTTGTTCGTGAGGGTTGATAACGGGTGTTATGGTTGTGAATGATGGTTGACAATGGTTGATGATGGTTGATACTTGTATCTGGTGATTCAGAATGGCTGGTAACTTTCGACGTTGTAGCCAGGAGCACGTGATCTATGATGAAGGGGCACAGATGTTTTCATATTTCAATGAGTGCATGACCCATCCTATTGGTGCGCATTGTAATTCCAAGATCATTGATGATCATTGACGATCATTGATGATAAGATCATGGATGATTCATTGACGATAGCTTAAAATTCCACAAAATACCAACAATGAGTGTTGATGATAGCAAAAACTGACAACAGGCCAGTCAGTTTTACCCTCGCTGGTCGTTTTCGAAATTGGTGGTTTGTCTTCTAAAGGTTGGGCACCCCGAATGGCCCCAAGTCATCTCTTTCACTTCGTGGGAGTGCCACCATGGCTATGGATATTTCCCATTGTATGTATAATAAGACATGCACAGGAATTGTTTATTTATGTACGGATGTGCTTACACATTTTGGATACACCCCTTTCATAAACAACCACTAGCCGTAGCCCCTGTTATATAATTGCTGCGACTCAGTCGGAACCCTAATGATTTTGAATAGCCCCAACAGAATCGTTTGCATGTCTGCATACCAATCATGGTAGTTGAACTAATCTTTGCACACCCAATAAATATCACCAAAAACCATTCGTTGGTATGATGATGGTACTGGTATACCTGATGATGGTCTAGAATTGGTGTAACGATAGATGTACCTCATGATCATCATCAACAACCCCTACTATGAACTGCACCCTTATCATGGTTGTGCAACAAACTTATTACTGGTTGGTGGTTTCAAACATTGTTTATTTTCCTAGTATTTATTGACAAATGATTGGTTGACGAATATTTTTCATAGTGGTTAGCCACATATAACCATTTTTGGAGGTTCCCTATTCTTATCCCCTTGGATCGACGGCAGCCGGGTCCTCTTTTAGGTGCAAAAGCTACAACCTGAGCTCTTCCGCATTCGTGAGCCCCGAGTGCCCAACCGACGGTGAGCCGCCGCAGTCCCTGTGTACCTCACAGGATGCCAGTGCCGAACATCAAGCGTTGAACAAAGCTGAAGCCATGAAACACACAAAGTCGCAAACATCAAGGGATCCTTGTTTGGTCATGAAGTTTTATGACAGTTGATTTGTGTGGTCCAAATTCATTGAACAAGAAAGTGGTCAGTTTGACCGAAAAGTTCCGCATATCTTTTGGATAACAAGCATCACTAAGCATCATGTTTGACCAGGATGAATCACGCATGGGAGTACCCCTTTGGTTAAGAAAGCACCTACTGATGGTGAAAAACGCCCACATGAAGTGCGCGGGCGTTCTACGGAAAAAAACGAGTCCCAGCTGGGAGGTTCTGAACTTGGACAGTTGTGGTAATGAACGGGGGCTTCATGGCCCTGTGAATGCTGGTGGATGATGGCTGATGGCGGTGGTCAATGAGGGTGGATTAATGATCATATCCGGGTCGGATGACTGGGATGCAACCATTGCGAAAACCTCCTGCAGCCGTGTTGCCACGAGTTTGTAATGTGAAAGAAGATCTAGATCAAATTGTCCTTCGTTAAAGATAAGGAAACGATATACGATCAAGTCAAATGCTTGATGTTCTCATGCCTCAAGAATCAAAGCCCTCACAAATGCAACCCTCAGATTTTCCGCAAGTTCGTCACATCAAAGCAGAGCTGTCCACCGCCATGGCTTACGGAATCAAGAAGATCACAGGTGCGGTGATGATGCACAGCAGGATGCACAGCTACAGCTACTGTGGTACATCTAAAACATTCAGATCATTCACACATGGACAAAGCATCAGATAGATTGATTGTGCTTGCTAAACAGCAGATATGACGATTGATGAATTAATGATTGAGTTGATTGTTATTAATCATATCAAACACCAGTTTTACTTCTTTGATAGATTAATCATTATTGATTTCGTACCAAGCAAGCGCAATGGCTACTGCCATTGGGTGCACATGTTGCTTCAGCTGAGCTTCGACCAGCTCGGAGCTACGAGGTATCATCCCTGAGCCAGGTCCTGAATGGCCGTCCGGAAGCCATTGCGGCCATGGGTTCAAGCCTTCAGGGCACATGGCGTAGAAGCTTTCTTCCAGAAAAGTTGTGGTTTTTCAACAGGGAAGTAGGGTCGTGAAAGAGGGCGAAGAGGAGGACAGAGCCAGTGGGCGGAAGAACAGACAGCCATAGCGAACCACCCAAGTCGAGTGGATGTCCAGAAAACTGTATGGAACAAATTCCATGGATTCCAGCCTGGAATACACCTTCCCTACTGCGACGACGGTGAGTAGAAACTTAGGCGGTAACTGCTGGTACTGTGCCCGCAGCAAACTTGTTTTTTTTTCCCACTTACTTTCCCTGATAGCATTCCATGAACTACACAACTTGGGTGATATCATCACTAGGAATCGGGCGGAAGCAGGTGTGATTTTTGCTGGGAAAGAGAGCACATGTGATCGGCACCAGCTCGGGCGTTGAGTTTGCCATGGCGGATTCCTCCGAGATGGCAGATGCTGAAAGGAAACCGCCGCTGAATGCCATTGGCAAGTTTTTTTTTGCAACGATGGCATAGCCATGCATAGCGCCAAAGTTATACCTACACTTACCTAAATAATCCTATATAGTATGTGGGTATAAATGGATATAAATGGGGTTTGTAGGCATGCAGTAGTGTGACACAGAAGCAATGTATGATATAGTCGTCAGTAGTCCCATCTATGACTACTTGGACAGTGACTTTTGATTGATGATTGCTTCCAGTTTCGGTCGAAAATCATGGTGTGATTTGTTTGGTGATTTGTTGCCTTGCAATTCGTGTGTGGCCGTGGCTTGTCAAGCGTGGGTTGAGGAGCAAGTGCCCCCCCGTCTTGCTGTTTGGTGAGCTTGTGGACGTACAGCTGATGTCAGAAACCGCTATGCGGCAACAAGATCAGCATACTCAGGATAGCAACTACACTGACCAGCTGACAAATGATGATCATCGATTATTATCAATGTATGTATACATAAATACATACAGATGATTACTATGGACAAAAGGATCAGCACATATGAGCCCTCTAAATGGATATTTATTTATTTACATATACATACATATCCCAAAGTGGATGATAATTGTCGACAGTCATTATCATAGCATCATTCTTCAACCGGTCAAGTAATGATGCTCCTGGAAACCACTCTAGACACAGAGCAGGGATGATCAGCTGCTTTCAAAAGGATAGGATCATGCGAGTTTCCGGGAGGTATGTGGCGGTTTCTCAAGTCATAGGGGTAGCCTAGAAATGGCTGGTTTCTAGCTGTAAATATGATTAATGGTCGACTTACAGCTAGAAGATGCTTGGTTCATAGCTAAAAATGGTTGATTTATGACTAATGGTTTATAAAGGATGATTTGGGGAGTTCCCTATTTTGAGAAACTATCATATCATTGATGTTGAGTACATAATTGTTGATTTTCACGTGGGCTAATTACTCTCAATTGTGCTGTTAGTTGATATCGATTACGTTGATCATGTTAGTTGCACTCTGAATGATACGTGTAAACATTATGAGAGTGCCATGTGAAGTATAAGCATATCAATCCATGAAACCGTCATGAGTAACTAATAAGTATCAGAGTGATTGATCTATAATGTAATATGGTCACTATGAACCCATATGAGGATGGTCAATCATTAGTATTTTTACTGCCAAGACACTAACCACAAATCAAATTGACAATATATCAATATGAATCAATAGCTATCATGAACAGGACATGCACCATTTGTCATGTGCTAACATGGTGACATACAATTTATACATGTAGATATCTATCATTAATTACTTACTATCCCGATCTATCACATCATTGAGCAACATTTTGAATAATCATACATTCCTCTTGATTCCGCTTGTTCAGGCGCAGCAAGTCTCTGTCACCTAACCACAATTTCCCTGTCACTGGTGGATGGGACAATCGGTTCTTCACAAGAGTCAACTAGGATTGGTTGACACCATCTACCAATGACATATATTCATATAAATATATATATATATACATACTTATCATTCAGCGTCGCAACGTACCAATAAGGACAGATATCCATTCCTACACTTACAGATATCCATTAAAAACTGGTTCCTATCACTATTATCAACCAATCAACCAAGCTTTCTGTCAACGACTATCCTGAAATGTCACTGACTATCACTAACATTCGCTATCTATCACTGTGACATGTGCGCTATCTATCACTGTGACCGTCAGCTGCAAGCTTCAGGCCGTCACTGTCTCGGCGCTTCAGACCGACGAGGCCGGTGCGTGATCAGAAATGTTGGGATCCTACAGGGAATTGGAGTGGGTGATGATGAATGTGGTTCATATCCCACATTACAAGTTACCCACTAATGGTTACTATTATGATTAATGTTAAGGTGTTTGAATATCCATAATGTTACCCACTTTATATCATGATCAATATCCACCACTAATAAGAATATGTGTGTTGATGATGATTAACAAGCTGGTTAACAATGGTTGATATTGGTTTATAGTAGCTGAGAATGACTGGTATTGGTTCATGATGGTGAAGGTTCATAATGGTTGATAAGGGTTGATGATGTTTGACAATGGTTAATGATGGTCAGATACTGATGGTTAAGCATGGTCAATGATGGTTGATTCGTAGGTTCATGATGCTTAATGATGATGAAAATGGTGGTTGGTGATGATTAATTTGATGCTTGATTGTGGTCATTGGTGGCAAGTGGGGGGGAAATTAAAAATGACTGTAGTGATGGGCGATGCTGATGACGAAGGTTAGCGATTGATAATGGTAAATTGTCAATAGTCAATAGTGAAAATGAAAGAGAATGACGGTCGACAATCCAGTTTACCTGGAAATGTTTGATGTGAAACTGCTGAAATCACAGCTTTCCAGGTATACTTCACTGATATGGATGTGCCGCATATGCCATGATTTACCCAAGGGCATTTGGTTGCGGTCAAAACCATGTACCCCTGGGTGAACATTTCCCAAATGACCGAATAAGTGTTTGTAAGGTAGGCGATCATGACCTTGGCGAACATTTCTTCGGATGTTAATACCTTGGTGAACCTTGGCGTTAGGATGTTCAGCTGATTGTAATCCGAAGCCTTATTCACTCGGTAATTTCCCATCTACTTTACTCTCTGGCAAACTAAGCTGAAAGCCAAAAAGTCACCATCTTTGGAGGAAGAGCAGCTATAAATGGCGGTTTCTCAAAATAGGGGTGCACCCAAAATGGTTGGTTTCTTACTATACATGATTGATATTGGATGATATGGGGGTACCCCTATGACTTGAGAAACCACCAATTGGTACATTTTCCCCTTCTAGGTGTAGGTATGGCAGATGTTTGCACGAATCTCTTCAGAGGATAGCAAGGTCGGTCACTGCCCTAGCGGCAAGGCATGGGTGTGTAGTTTGGCCAAGTCCTCAAGCGAGGGCTACCTGGCTACAAGATCATGTTTGCATAGATGTTTTGGGGCATCACCATGTATAATGATGGCATGTGGCGATGTTTTGGGTGATTTGGAAGGGGAATTCTACGTTGGGTTTTGGGGGGCCAGCCCCATGACATCCTTTGACAGGTGCTATTTACGCGTGCAGTTGACCTTCGCCGTGCATGACAGCTGTTGGTGGGTGGTTGGGAGGGAGCGGTCGGGAGCCATTCAGGGTATCCAGGGCGAAAAAAAGTGGTGCCAGGAACATCCAGGAACTACCAGGGGTGAGGGGTTGCCCAAATGGGCGTTTCTCAAGTTATTGGGAATCCCCCAGTTATCATCCAGTTTAACCATTTACAGTAAACCAACCGGTTAACCCCATTTTTGGAGCTCGGAGCTCCCCTATGGCTTAAGAAACCACCAGTCAGCTAGCATAGGATATCACCAGCTGTAGCCTTGCAGACCTAGACCCAGACCCAGCGGTTGCCGCCACTATTCTCACTAAGGACTTGAGGTTCCACGAGGTTCCTGTCAAGACTTCCCCACAAGAGATCAGCCCACTGAAAAATGGCAGGCCAATTACTACAAGGTGGGCCCCCCAAGTTAGCTAAGTTGGTTCATAACTAGGGTAACTACTAGTTATGGTAGATATAACCATAGTTAAATGGCCCACCTTGTAGTTCCATAATTGTTCCATATTTCGACAGATGCTGGGTGTCGCAGTCTCAGATGGCACACTTGGCGGTTTCTCAAAATCGGGGCACCCCCAAACCATCCAATGCTTGTCCTGTTGCAGTAATAAACCAGCCCTTTTGGGGGGGTTCCCTATTGTGCGAACCCCCCATCTGCATGCAGTGGTCACGAACTCGGAGAAATCTCCGAAATGGCACATGCTCGAGGAGGAGATGCCCTCTGTCACCATCTTGGAAGCATCCATTCAGGAGGCCGGCCCCAGGAGCGACAGCTTCAGGGGTGCAGATTCCTGGAGTGATATGTGGAATCATCACCACCAATCAATGCAGTCATTGGGAGAGAATCAAGAGTTTCTCAAGATAGAACCAACGGGGTACTCTTGTACATCTTGTTTTTGTTTTGCGGATATACACATCCAATAGCACTAGCAGTCATCATGACATTGTGATGTCGCCAAAAAGATTCGGTACGTGTCCAACCAACAGATACAGTCGTAACAATCACAAAGATACAACATTTGAGAGGACCAAGCAGTCAACTGACCACAATGGTGTTCTTTCTTGTCTACCAAAATCAGTTTTATCAATGATTAAGCATCCGCAAGCGTCGTGAACCTTTCTCAACACTTTATGCTCGCAAACTTCGGAGATACATTGGGATCCTCCCATCTCTACCTTGGTATATGGCTGTGGGTCAAAACCCCTAGCCCCCCTGGTTCCCCTATCATTAACCAGCACGTTTTCCCTATGAGATTGTCGGTGATGATTCCCAGTAGTTGGTTGGTCAACTGCTTGACCCATAGCTATATCAACATCCATCCATGGGAGAACACCTCCCTGCAGATAGACCTCCCCTGTCACCAGGCTATGCAGAGTCACTTCGGCAGCTGTGGTGCCTGGGTGAGCAGAGGGTCTCAAGAGGCCTGGGTACACCTGATTCATGGTTCGTTCATGCTTAGTTCGTTCTTAGTTCATTCTTAGTTCATGCTTCGTTCATGGCGAATTCATGGCTGAGTTCATGCTTAGTTCATAGCTTAGCTCATGGTTGATGATTAAACCAGTGCTAAGACTTGACAAGGGTTGAGAATAATTGATGATTGATGATGATCATATCCAGTGATACTGTTGATGGAGGAAATCCTGCACCAGTTGGTTGGTTGTTTACCTCATTATTTATAGGGTTTTAACCATCCCAGGTGGTGCAGGATTTCCTCCATCAACAGTAGGGCTCCTAGTTGCTGCGTTAAGACTGGAAGGACTGGCAAGTGATTGTTGAGGAGATGCCGATTGCCAGGACGGAGCCTTGGTCGAGTCAGTACCCGACACTACAACCCGTCCGTGGTCGATTGATGACGGGTTGTACCCCCAATGGCACGAGGAATAGCATGATACATATATATATGCATATAGATATACATTATATATATTTTTTCTATATTATATATAGATATATAGATATACATATATATCAGGTGTTTCTTTCGGATCACACCTGGGTAAGCTCATGGTTAACACCATGAAAGCATTGGCTGTGGGTCAAAACCCTGTGATGCCGGTGTAGTGTCATGAATCACTGTATTCCCTGGTTGTTGTTGGTCATCATCATTGATATGATGCACACTTTAAACCATAAGTGTATATCAACCATAAGTATCCATAAGTGTCCATAAGTCATTGTATTCCCTGGTGCTTGTTGGTCATGACATCCCTCCCACAATGGACACAAATCAAGCCTTGAACCCACAGCCCATGACGCCGACACCGCACTCGCCATCACCCAGGGGCCCCCCGCCGAGGTGCTGCAAAGTGCCAGTGGTCATTGCTTTCAGCTCCGGAGCTTCGGCGTTTGAAAACGCCGGGATGACATGGCACCATACGTAACCTGCGCACAACGGGCACGATCCTGTAGAGTCTGGTGAACTAACATGGCAATGGACCTGTTTTTCATAGGATGTTGATATGGCTATGGGTCAAGCAGTTCACCAACCAATTTCATGGGGGATACTACCCAACAATAATAGTGGGAAAACAGCCTGGTTAATGATAGGGGAACCAGGGGGACTAAGGGTGAACTGACCCACTGCCACATGGCAATGGACCTGTTTTTCATGGGAAACCCTGGGAAACCAGCTATAAATGGTGGATTCTCCAGTGCCATGTTAGCTGACCAGAGAGCACCTGAAGATAAAATTGGTGCAAAAAGAACAGGGTCGTGTCTAGAATTGCAAAATCTGATGAATTAGGCCATTTTTTGCGGTCGTAAATTTGAATTGGCTTCAAAACAGCATGTCTATCAAATGATTCTGCAGGCCTCCAAACATGATCATGTTCAAGAGCTTTGTCAAGGGATGACATGGAGGTTCTTGAACCTCATCCAGCGAAGCCAAGCTGTATCAGGGCTTTTTGATACTTGGAGAGTGTTCTCCATGATTGCGATGAAATGTGTCTGCATTTCACTGACTGATCATTTACACTCATGGGACTTGACCGATCGTGCTGAAGAGAGTGATAGAGATGCCTACCTAAACCGCTAGTTTGATCGGCTCACACTTGTGTTTTCTTGACATGGTTGATCAGATACCTATCAAAAAGTATCAAAAAGTCATCATGTGTGGTGTGAATATCACCCACAAACTGGCGGTACCTCCATATTGTTGTTGCTTGTTGGTAGTCATCCCTATCGTTAAGCTCTACTACTTGGAAGATCCAGCTGTGAACAAAGCCTCCGTATTTGAGAGTAGAGCGCAATTTGCTGTCAACTGCGATTTCACGAATGGAGTTCAAACCAGATTCAAACCATATGCCTATGCCATCGATTCATATGCCATTCATATCCCATTCATATGCCATTCATATGCCATTCATATGCCATTCATATGCCATTGCCATCAATGATTTCAACCGCTGCGGCCTAGGACGAGACTGGGATTTTCCTCATCAAAACCACCACGCCCGATCAACTGCCGCAGCTGCGTGCTGCTTTGACCTTGCTGACTCGTTGTCGAGGAAGACGTTGCCGTTTGGACGTTTTAGCCTTGGATCCTTGGTGACGGTGGGGAGGAATCCAACAACGGGTGCAGGTGCCAGTACCTGTTAGTTATACCACTTGATTCTCCTTGATTTGCATTTTGCAGATCGCGTGATCTGCTTGGCTGATGGATTTTTAGTGGTACACAGATGGAACTCATTGCATGGATTTACGCAAAAAACACTGATGGTTTTGAGTGGTTTCTTCTTTCCAGAGTGAGTTTTTGACGGTTTCGCCGCTTGGGGTCACCTTTCTTAGACTGTCAAAATCTGGTCATTCCATGTTGGAGCTGCGGCGTGGGTGGACATGGTGACATGGTGGAAGCTCAGGCACCATCGTTGGCAGGGCTGGCATGCCAAAGATGATGGCCAGTCTTCGACTCTTCAAGCTGCTGATGTCAGAGTGAATATGGATAGATCTCAACTCGGAAACTTCCAGCTTGACTACAACATGGGCAGTGTTCAACAGGGCCGTCCTTTCATGTTCGGAAAAAGTATGAAAAAAGCCAGACTCCAAAGTTGAGTGTTGGCAGATGTTGGCAGCAAATGGCAGCAACAGAATGGCATGCCAGGAGAGAGAGAAAGATGCTGTCCATTTGATTGGGTCATGCGAAGGGCCTGTTTGATAAGTTTGTCGATGCCAACACACACACACACACACTGCAGACCAGAATCCAAACTCCAAGTGAGTAAATATGCAAGAGATTGTCAGATAACGTCCGCGATAGACTTTGTTTGTCTGTTTGTCGTTTAGGGACTGCAATATTTGGGTTCACAGTCTTCGCACACGCTGATGTGTCGAGCTGGCTCGCAGACTACTAGTGTCTTTGGCGTGTTTCAGGACACAGACGGTGTGCCTGAATGAAGAACTTGTGAACGTCGCTCGAAATGCGTTAATTAATTCTTTATCTTCATTTGTTCCCACCTGTGTTGATTGATGATTTGTTCCCAGATCGTTCCCTACCAATCGACCATTGTACATGTTGCCATCTCAAACGCCCCCGACCAACGAGTCGCACATGTTTCCTCATGTTGCAGGCACCTACCAAGCCAATGGTACTGGTCGCGATTGGTCCGGGCCCAGAGATTCCCAGAAGTGCAGGATGATGGCAGAAAATTTCCCACCCATTGCCATTAACAGCACGCTTCCGTGGTTACAGGACCTGAGCTACAGGGAAACGCCATGGATTTGCTAGTTACTAGGTGATTACAGTACTAGAGTTAGTAGTTACTAGGTAATCTAGAGTTACTCAAATCATAGTAAATAGTAATTCTAGTTACTAGTTACTAGGTTGATCTAGTTTGTTGGTACCTCAATTATGGACCTATTTGAGCATGTTGTGGCCACAGCCAAATATTTTGCCCACGTGCAGCACCCCAAGGTGATTCGGTTTCGCTATACTGCGGGGTTTTGACCCACAAGCAGTTGCAGTTGCAGGTCTCTGTTGATTCTGCAAGATCATTGATTGATATCGGAAAGATGTTAGAAGTTGACATCAAAACCCAAGTGGCCACTGAAATCAGCACTGTAGCTTCCCCATACATTGCTGTATTTGTTGTGGCGCTGTCACGCGCACTTGCCGGGTCCCCCTTTTGGAGCTGCAATCATCCCCACAACTACAGGGAAGCAGGGATGGCTAGCAGGGATTGATGTTCATCTCATTTTGCATATAGTTGATTCCACCCGCCTAGCCTCTCCCCAAAGCCAAGAGTCACATTCTGCAAACCTTCCCAAAGCAAACACTCGCAAAAAAAAGACACAACCTTCCGACACAAACTTCCAAAGACTTCCAACAGGCCCAACAGGTCGCTCGGGGGATCAATGCCGGTCTCCGGGCGTGGGCCTCGACGCCCAGGTTCTTCGTCGGCGACTTCGAGTACCGCCATGGGCGCCGAACGCCGCCACCCAATACCGCTGGGCAGCGCCCGGAAAAGCCACCCATGCAGTGCTGGAGCCCAGTGACTTATCCGGGGAGGGACCTGTGGACAGTGAGATCTGCAGCTCGATTTCAACAAGACCAAGTTGTCATAATGGACAACAACTATGGATCAACATGAAATAAGTATAGATAATTCAGATACAATAGCAGCTGGATATTTAAAGGCAATATGTGATGATAAGGCATATCAAGCATGGTGCCGATCAGCGTCTTGATCTAGGTACCATCCGCATCCCCTGCTCAGCAAGAGTGAAACGATAGCTCAAGCTATGACACAGGGCTTTTCAAGCGATGAAAAGCTGAGCTGACAGCTGACTTAGCCATGGCTGTCCGCAGCTCTTTTCCCAGCAGATTTAGTTGGATCCAACCATTGTGTTTGTTCATCAGCAATTGGAAAAGTCCAAAACTTGCCCAACTGCCTTGGGCTCAACAGGTACCCCGCTATCATCT
>VSDK01016065.1:1161644-1176619 GCA_009767595.1 Symbiodinium kawagutii
CCTGCTGAAATCGATGTATTTAGAAAACCCATCGAAAACCTCATTGGAAAGCCATGAAAAGCATTAATTAGTTCGTTAATATTGACCCATAGCCATATATAGCTGGTATGTCCCCTATTGTTGCTTAATATACCCTATTGTTAACCATATATTATTGGCGGATAGCCCTATAATAATCCCCTATTGTTGCTTATTAGACCCTTATATCCCCTATTATTAACCATTACCCAGCCATTGTTGGTTAACCATATGTTTATCTAAAGTCCCAGCCTTGGCGCTTGGATCCCCAGCGTTTTGCGTTGGAAATCAACGGTTCTGGACCCGAGGCCCAGAGGGCCGCCAGTAGAGATCCATGCTGCACGGCAGCGGATGGAAGGAACCAAGAGCTCACAGGCCGACCGCGGATCCAGTGAAGCTTAGTTGATTACGCCATAGGGGACCCCCAAAAATGCTTAACGGTTAATAGTAGGGGATAATAAGCAACAATGATAGGTCATGACAATGACATGACTTTGAGCCATGGAATGGAAAAAATGGAAAAAAATGGGATAATAAGCAACAATGATAGGGGATATACCAGCTATATATGCTTCTTACAATGGTAAACCAACAAATAATAGCTGGCTAATATGGTCAGTAATGGGGGATGATAACTAGCGATTATAGGGGATGTAATACCAGCCATATGGCCATGGGTCAAGCAGTTAACCAACCAATTTCATAGGGGATAATGACCAACAATAATAAGGGAAACAATAGTTAATGATAGGGCAACCAGGGGTATGATGGGGTATGGGGTTTTGACCCACGGCTATATCTAAAGGGTAATGATTTTAGATACACTAAATGGATCTATGTATGGTGATTTCTCAAGTCGATTTAGGGTATCCCTAAATGGTGGTTCTGAATGTTAGCGATAGGGGCTAATGACCAACAATAGTAGGAGATACACCATCTATACGATCCATGTATGGTGGTTTCTCAAGTCATGGGGGATCCCGAAGTTATGAATGATTTCTCAGCATCAATGATATGATGGTTTCTCAAGTCAGTTTGGGGTACTCCCAGTTATCACTGAGTTTCTTAACCATTTATAGCAACCACTGAATAGCTGGGGTATGCCGAGTCTTGATAACCAAGAACCAACAACCTTTGATCATCCATGTGGCGAGGTGCTTCAAAGGAGCCCTTTTCATGTGATCAAAATTGATGATTTCGCAAGCAGAGTTGCAGGACCCGCGTCCTGATGTCCAGCTGAAATTGAAAGCAGCTCCAAGGGATTAAGTCAGGAGAAACGCTTTGATCATCGGTGAATCTCTTCGAATCATCCTGAATCAATGGCCAACATGCCACATGTTCCCAAGCATCTTTCTGGAAGGCTGACAAATGGTTGCGCCGCTCCGGTAGCACCAAAGTCAGGGAGGCCCAGAGCAGTTGTGGCTTGTGGACAGCCAGGAACTGTATCTATGGTCGACCGAGTCGCCATTTTGGTTGAATTTGTCAAGGCATGGCAAGGGGTATTAAAGACTATTGGAATCAGCCTGCTTGAAAGTCGAAACGTGTGTGCTTTACATACTTCTCCTTGCACTTCAGGTAGGATTGTATGTCCACAACTTTTGGAAGGTAAGCAAAAACGGACCGAAGATGGTGACCAAATGGGGATACACTCTGGCAAACTAACCTGGAAGTAGAAAATACATGTTTTTCAATGGTTTTACAGTTGCACACAAAAAATGTGATTTTCAGCTTTCAGGTTAGGGACTGCCAGAGGGTACCTTCAATGGACATCGCGAATTCCCCGCTAATCCCAGGCCACAATGGTTAGTTTTGAAGATTGCCAGACGGCGCTCTAGGCCATAGCAACATCAGCAGCATGCATCAACCATCATTGAGTCATGAGGGGATCATTGGCCATCCATGACGAAACCATGATCAACAATCATTAACCATCATTAAACAATCATTAAACCATTATTAAACCATTATTAAGCCCTATATGATGCGTGCCATTAATCCCAATGATCACTATTTGAATGATAGTATGGAGAATATGTGGATTATTGTAACCCATGAACGTTCAATTCACTCTAATAATGATTCACTATCAATGAATGGAACTCGACCATTCATGATCTGATGATATTATTCAATTCAACAATCATTGGAGAATCACTATTCAAAAAAAATGCAATCAAAAAACATTTGAGAATCACTGTTCAACAATCATTTGATATGATCCCATTATATATGATGATAGTATTCAATCAGATTATGGGAAAAAAGATGGCACTCAGCAATCATTGGAGAATCACTCGTGAAACAAAAATGGCATAGAATCCCAGTACAATTGGAAAATAATCAACTTCAAAAAATAATCCCGGTAGAAAAAGAGATGGCTCCAAACCACTCAAAAATGCCAAATGGTCATGATCATATATGATCACTATTAAATATATAATCACTATTAAACATGGTGAAAATAATCATGATCACATTATCCCAGGAGAATCTCCCAGTCGCATTCGTTCGCGTTCGCATCACGGCCGCGGCAGCGTTCCACGAGCGGTCAGCGCTCTCAGGTGCTGAGAAGCTCGGCCTCCGAGCCGGGATCCACTCAGCGCCTTGCCGGGAACTGCCCACCATCATCCCCCATGGTTCCCCTATGGTTCCCCATGATTCCCAAGGTATGCATAATAATGCTTAAGCTCCAGCAGTCTCCGACATCATCATTTGCAAATGATAGAAGTTGCATTCAGAAAAAGATGCGAAAAATGACTCTGACCCTTCAGCAATGATTGAAGGGTCATTGTTCGTCAAGGGATTGTCATGTCAGCCACTGGGAGTTGCACCAGGTCGCTGTCATGGAAGGAAGCCAGCCAGAGGGCAGCGGGTCGACGCAAGCCGCCGAAAGCTGGCCTGTCCGGCAAGGCTTGGTGATCCGTTCGGTCTTCCATGGCCATGGTGGTCCACACCCTGGAACTGGTCAAGGAAACCACCGGTCATATGGGTGAACAAAGGGGTACACATGGGATCACATGGTACACGCCATTTTGGACAAACCCATGTGACCAAGTGACCCGCTTGATATCATGGCACAGCCATGAGCATCCTCAAAAATGATCGCACTTTAGCGGCCAAGATCATGTTGGGAACCAGCCATGGGCATACGCCATTTATGGCTATGGACGTATGGCCAATCCCAAAATGACAAGTGGTCAGACAGCATCAGTTGGCTCATTGGCCGAGGGGACTTTACGACCTTGACTGTTGCTCGCTGTTATAGCCCAGTATAGCATTCCCGAGCTGAGTGAACCGTATGATGGCACAAAGATTTCCGATGCAATTCAACCGATCAAAGAGGAAGTGGTTTGTTTCATTTGAGCACTGCTACACATTCTTCATGGTTGACGGCATTGAAAAGTAATATGGAAGACCCATATTCCCTGTGTGTGAATGTTGGTATACAAGGATGTGTCATCCTTGTCAGGAAAGCTAGCGTCAGCTAGCTGAAGTTGTTCTTGCTTTAGCAAGTAAATGGCAGGGACAGGACCCTCCAAAAGTCACAAATCATTGATGTGAATCAATCATACGCCGAGGGGCCGGGGGAGCCCTCCATGTGCTCCATTCCCCGCTAGCCACCAACCTAGCGTCATACTTGTTCGAGCCTCTCACCATCCTTCAGTTGCCATGCTAGCTTTCGTCATCCCGGCCTCAACCAGATGGCAATCCATCTCCAGCTGGGCAGGCCAGCTATGAAGCGACTTCCTGGAAGTATGGAAGCATTCCCGACTGGCCGGAACCAAAGTTTGAACTTGGGAGGCGCCCAGATGGCCTGGAGAGTTGGGAAATCGCTTCTGTTCTTGGTCAGTTGTGGGTGGCCGACCATGTTTCAGATGGTAAAGACCATCCATCAGTATCAACATGTATCAAGCCAGAACCATCGTAGATTGACCACCATTACCATAGAAGTATCATATGATTGACCATCATTACCATAGAACCATCGTTCCCAACCATAGCTTTCTGTAGCCCGCTCTTCGAAGCCCTCTCAGTGCCGTGGAGATGAAGCGCATCGGCGTCCCCAGAGGTCCATGTGCCTCGGCTGGTGGTTAGGGGTTATGACCATGGGACCATGGGGATCTTGTATGGTTGAGGATGATTAACAGTGGTTGACAATACATGATAATGGGAGATAATCAGCAACTATAGGGGTTAGAACCATTAATCATTAGTAGTGGTGAATAATAGAGACAATTGAGAGTCACAAAGAAACTTGCGGTTACTGGTTGGTGGTTTGGTGTAGGGGTGGTTCAACCACCGATATGGTCATCCCGTTGGGGTGGATTTTCTTAGTGACCAGCAACATGAGGTGGCTGCGAGTTGTCCAGTTGCTATGGCCTGCTAGGCCTGGTGGTCAGCTCCTGCTCCCGATGCAGCGCCAGAGGTTAGCACTGTGGATATATCAAAAAGTTGGCCGAGTCAGCGCAGTGATCCAAGTAACCTAAAGGACAAGTGTCATCAACTCAAGTGGTGGTTTCTCAAGTCAGAGGGGTGCTCCCCAAAATTCTTCGTTTGTCAGTATAAATGGTTCAACAAGGATGATTTAGGGGTAACCCTATTTATTTGCTAATCCGAATCAATCTCTTCATTGC
The DNA here is from genome assembly GCA_009767595.1 of Symbiodinium kawagutii. Taxonomy (NCBI): domain Eukaryota; class Dinophyceae; order Suessiales; family Symbiodiniaceae; genus Symbiodinium; species Symbiodinium kawagutii. The sequence continues at coordinate 1,166,297 of VSDK01016065.1, forward strand.
GGTCCAGTGACAGAATCAGAAACATCTCCGAGGAATTCCGGGACTCTGTGCGCGCCACGGCTCCTGGGGGAGCCGTTGGGATATACTCCGGTAGCATAGCTGGACTGGAAAACCCATCATTACAAGCTACAAATGGTTGGCTATCCAGCCAGTTATGCTGGATTGCAAGAGGGTGCATAGCAGGTTGGCTTCTAGAGAAAAACCTATGGTGTTTGGCCTGTGGTTTCCCATGGTTTTCCTATGAACGCTCATGGTTTTCCCTTGGTTTTCCTATGATTTCTCATGGTTTCCCTTGGTTTCCGGGGGTTTTCCCTTGATTTCCTGTGGTTTTCCTGTGGTATCCCTTGGTTTCCCCATGGTTTTGACCCGTGGTTTCCCTTCGATTCCCCTGGCCGCCACGATCAGCTGGGAGATCGCTCAGGTGCAGCGGATGAGACGGCGGGTCCAGGGGACCACACGCGTGGCATCCGCGGGTGCCGCCCCCAAGGGCTGCCATCGAGAAGCTGGTGGTGTTTTTTCGTGTTTTTATTTTTGGTTTGGGAAGGAATTGTTCAAAAAAATGAGTTAGATATTTCTGTTTTGCACGGAGATTTGTGACGAAATGATTAGATTCCGTTCGAATATAATGATCCATAGGGGATAAGTTCACCAACAAGATAAGGGAGATACCAACGAGGGCTTCTGAATAGAAAAATGATTTGAAATTGACCCTTTAGATCATTTGTTTCCAAAAAATGGTTTGTTTCTCAAAGTTGGTGACCGAAAAAATGGATGGTTTCTTACTAGAAATGACTTGAAAAGGATGATGACCGGGTGTACCCCCATTTTGAGAAACCACCATTTGTTCATAAATAGCCCTTAGTGTACCTTAAATAGCCGGTGTTTTACCATCCAAATCCCTCAAATATAGGCCTCTATGATTGTGGATCTAGCATTATGGAAATTGGCATGTGGCCGAAGAAATGGTACCCCCAAACAATGGTTTCCAATCGCAAAATGTTCATTTTTTTTTGGTGGGGCCTATCCGTCACCCTGTGGCTTGGCACATACCCAAATGCTGAGTCACCCCATCAACCATTTGAACCATAATGTTAACCATTATCAATCATTATCAACCATTATCAATCATTATTAACCCTTATCAACCATGATTAACCATCATCAACCACTATCAACCGTTATTAACCATAGTCAACCATTATCAACCCTTATTCACCATTATTAGCCATATTCAACCATTATCAACCGTTATCAACCATTTTCAACCCTTATTACTCCTTATCAACGATGGTTGATATCAAACCCTTGTGATGATCCGCCGCAACAACCAGCGCAATGATCCGCCGGTCGCTCCCAGGAGCGCGCCTCACTTCGTGGCAACTTCGCAGCGCGGCCAGAGCGAGGCGCCGTCGTGGGCGGTCACCATGGGTCACCCGTGGCAGGGGATCCTGGGTTGGGTTCCCGGAAAGCAACCCAGGTAGGCTTATACCAAGCCAGGTAAATAGTGATTAATAGGGGTTGATAGTGGTTAATACTGGTTGATAATGGTTAATAGCAGTTACTAGTGGTTGATAGTGGTTGATCGTGGTTGATAGTGGTTAATAGGTTAGTTGGTTAATAGTGGCTAGTTGATTAATAGTGGTCAATAGTGGTTAATAGAAACCCAGGTTAACTGTGGGTTGATACTGGTGTTCAAACCCAAGTAGGGGTACTTGGATGTGCAGCTGGCGTTATAACCATGGTCATAAACCCTGCAAGATAGCTGAACAAACCCCTAGAAACGATGATCAGTTCCCAGTTACGAGCAGTGGGAATGCACATCCAAGTACCAACCCAGGTAGGCTCATGCCATCCCGGGTAGGTTCAGAAATTTTGTCCATGAATGATGCCCATTGCGGTTGGTTTCCCTCTAGTAGCGTTGGAGATTTACAACGGTGGTAACCAAAGATTCGAAAACAAGTGTTTGCTTGTCCACGGTGGTATCTGCTAACCATCCAGCCGCTCATGACCATTATGATTCTAATCATTTTTTGGGGTACACCATTTTTGGACAAACCCATATGCAACCCAAGCAAAGTGCCACAACTTGCCCATGTCTCATGTTGATCATGCGAAACTGGGCCTGAACTTGGGTAGTCCCTCAGTTCAATACTAGGCACTGTTGTTTTTTGATGATTGAGGAACCCACAGGTGCATGTCGTGTTTGCTGAGAGTTTTTGATCCGGTCTGTACTGTACCCTTTTGGACGGAAGCTGTGGAATTACTGAAGGTTGGTTATCGTTTGAAAATTTTCTTCAGAACTCATTTGCTTGTGAAGCATTTGCCTGAAACCAAAGACGAAAACCCGCAGGTCCTTGTGCGCTTTACCAGCTGGTAATGTTTTTAGGGCACAAAAAAACAGTATTTTGCGGCTAAAACTGGATGCCGAGTCTCCCACTGCCTATGATACCTCAGTGCGCGCCATGATTCGCAAGGTGGAATGCCCTTTGGGGAAGAGGCTGGACATGATTTCGCTTGTGTTACGAGTGAAATCCTGGGCATGTACACTCAAGTAGGGTGAGGATTCCAATGTTATGGAATCACCTAGCCATAAAGCAAGGTCTAGGTACTGAACCACATCCCCTGCATGTCCCATGGTACAGTACATTGTTTGGAGGCTTTTGGGGTCCTCAGTTCCAATCCATGGACAGCACTTCAACAACTTCACAGTGCTAGCAACGCATTCAACGAATTTGTGATCAATCGTTGACACAGGTCCCGAGAAACCATTCTCCTCGTGTAGCCATGGTGCAGCTGCATGTAGGGGGTCCCCAAAGCGCAAAGACAGGAAGGTCACCTGCACCAACCGGGTCCATTAATGGGGTACTATGGGAAGTGCCTGACTGCCGTTGCTGTGAGTTGATGGTTTGGGGTGCCTGGAATCTTGTGAAACCAGCAGACTCAATGGCAGGAGGTTCAATAGCTGGTCCCTGTCGAACCCCCGGTGATTCTTCAGGTTGTAATCTGAGGTGTTCTCTCTTCCAATGAGTGTTTTGTTTTCATTCTTACGCAACATGTTCGTGTTGCTGTTGTCCTAAAGTAGCTGCCAATTGACAAACCTGTTGACTTTCCCATAGTTTGTGAACTGGTTTGATCATCTTCTCATGTCATGATAGCTTCTGATTGCCACCCAACTTCCTATACTGTCCTGTACGAAGCCATCTAGATTCCTATATATACTAAGCCATCTACACTCCTATACTAAGCAGCCATTCATCTACACAATTCCCATAGTCAGCAGCACCGGAGCATCCACCAGGCATGCCGTAGAGAGTGCTGAAGTCGATCGCCTTGCAGGAGTTCGCGAGGCCCAGCGTTGTTCTAAGAGTGGTAGAAGTTGGGACTCACATTGATGTTTCTATGGCTAACTATGGCTAACTATGGCTATTTGCTTGGAAACATCAGTTTAGCAATAAGAATGGTTATCTATGGCTACTAATTATTAACCATTAGTATTAATGAATGTTTAAGTCGTAGCGTTAAGTATGGTTAAGGATAGTGAATGCTAATGGCTACTAATGGTGAATAAGCACTTGAGAATTGCTGACTCACTGTATGACTATGAAGCAAGAGAATTGCTGCGATACTGTAGATCTGACAATCCAATCTAGCTCCAGAGACTGGTGCTTTTACTTTTCTCTCATCGAGGAGTTGTGTATCAACGCCTGTACATTCGTAAGTTCAAGATCCGCTGTGCAACTTGGAAATGAAGTAGAAGTAGGGCCTGCCAGTCTGGGGAATGACGTACCAGGATCTAGCAAATAGAATAGAGCCAAAAAATGAATCTCAAGAAACACCACACGACTCACAGAGTTGTTTGGGATGAATGCAGAGGCACAATAGGTATCAATAGGCTGTCCATTCAACCCAGTCACATCAGGATCACGTGTTCAGCCGGCTTTCCAAGTATTTTCATGCACCAAAGGATTCGTCTGCAGCTGATCGTTGTTGGAGCTTAGAGCACTCCCCTCAAAGAGCTGAGTCTGGCACCCACAGGACAGCACTATCTGCCAAGTCTCATTCAGCGTTTTCGGGTCATGCATCACGTGTAGCCACCCAGCCAATCTATGCGATGGAAAAAATAATTTCGTTGACCACGCTCGCCCTGAAATGATGGGATTGGCGAGGCGGACAAGAACTTCAAACGGCAAGAAGGTGACTTCTCCCTGGGTATTGTGAGCAAGGAGCGGCTGGGCATCAGGAACTTGCCCGTACTGCCTCCAGACCGATGTGTTCATATCAAGTTTTGAAGCTCTAGTGATATTCACAGAGACTAGATGACTAGACTGCGTGTTCGGATTGTGCTTTTCCACACGGAATTTGCTGTGAAAAGATGCTCCGAGTGTCAAGGCTCCTGTGTTGCTGTTTTCAGGAGCCTTTTTACAAGTCCAGTCTCTCCGAGTTGGGTCAATACCAGGGCTTCTCTGTGCCGGAGCGGCTTTCTGGGTGCCGTGCCTTTGGAGGGGTGTCGATCTCTTCAGGGGACAAACCAAATCCTGTGATGTCTAGCCTTTCAAGGTAGCCAAGAGTCTCATCTCCAAAGTTCGAACACGTACTGCGCCATTGGCTACAAAGAGAGTGCCATGTAGACTCTTCACTTGGCTGTGGGTCAAAACCCTGTACCCCTGGTTCCCCTATCATTGGCCATTGTTTTCCCTATTATCATTGGCTAGTATCCCCCATTAGTTGATTGGTTAATATTGACCCATAGCCATTTGGTCAACCATTAACGATGGTTCGTACTGTTTCCTGACGCTTAGTGGAATGGTTGGCACAGCCTGGGCCTCAGCAGGAGTGGGGCACACCAGACAAGTACCACTGGCTGGTTGATGCCATGTTTTTTGACAAGCCGAACTTGGAGGTGCGCGAAGCGATCAACCGATGGCTGGTGGTTTTGTAGGCTTTTAAAGGGGTTGTAGCATGTTATGACCATGAATAGTGGTGAATGATTAACAAATGTTTGGACCTCCAAATTTTGCACCCCAAATCATGATCACCTCTTTTCCTTGATTTCGTAGCTCGTTTTTCCAATCATTTCTGTCCTTTGTTGAAAGAACTTGGGATACGAAATGATAGGAAAATAGGATAGGACATAGTAGAGCGCATGTGTGGGACAGGATATCGAAAACTTTGGGAGAGACAAATGTTTGATATCATGCCGCATATTATGCCATCTCGATGCCGGTTCTTTTCTGTTTGGACATTTTCTGACAGAAGAAACATACAGAACTTTGGTTTTGAGTCCAGCAGCCAGTTGTAGAATGGAATCAGTTGATTGCAACCGTATAATCCGTTTTGGAAATCCTAATCATCAAGAAAAACTTCAAACATTTGAACACTGCAATGTGAGGGGTGAAGCCGTTGCCTCATCCACATTTGAAGACTGGCCATGGTATTTCGTCCATTGATTTTTCTGAAGCCCTCAAATCGTTGCGTCCTTTGTCCCAATTGGGTTGTCGGTTTATTGTCAATGAAAGTTGGCAAAAAAAGTAGTAAACAAGCAAACAGTAGTAAACAACAAAACATCAGACACATGTACAAATTGACATACACATGTATACATATACAGTATACACGCATACGCCGAAATTGAGCATCTCCTGTCACCACAACAGTTTGTCAGACTTTCCTGCACTCAACTTGGAAACAACATTGGGGACTGCTTTCAGCAGTGTCCAGTAGGCCAGTAGGCATCACCCAAACGCGCCGTGGGAGGGCCAAGGTTAACACGAACGTGAACATCACCTTGCTCATGTAAATACAAGCACTTGCGGGCGCATACATTTACATGCACGTACCCACATCCTCTCACATGATCCCTCATTTGCATACACGTTCCATACTTTTGACATCAATGTACATACATTCACTTAGATGCCGGATGGCTACAGAACGCAACACAACATACCGTCAGAAAATACATGGATACATAGAGACGTCGATACACATACATTATCGTACATGACATTGCTTTGTATTACACGCATATTGTTACATGTTGTAATGTTTGGCGTATCATTTGACACATTTCCGCACACATTTCTCTACAGGTCAGGACCAGGACTACGACAAAGTCATGTCGTCAAACCTCCGGTTTCAGAGGTCTCAGTTTCGACATCCAAGCAGCTACTGACGTCCAGAAGACCCATGTTGAGTATCACTCCATATCAACATATAACGTATGCAGGTCTGAAGGGGACAGGGACAATGGCACATTGGTGTACTCGTCAACTGACTAGTATAGGTCACGCAGACATTTTGCATATCAGCAAATGCACACATCCCTGTATGGTGTTTTCTCAAAATAGGGGACCCCCAGAATTGGATGGTTTATTGCCAATGGTAAATATTGGATGATTTTGGGTGGGGTACCCCTATTTTGAGAAACACCCATATGCATAGAAGAGCATGCCTTTGTTTGAGCCCGTGTTGATTTTCTCCCGCCACAATTAAGCATAGTCGTTGTATGCGCACTGCTCTCGGCTTTCTTGGTCACCCAAGGTTTCTGCACTTGAAAATTGTAGGGAGCCATCCAGAGGTATTCTGAAGCGATTCAGACCCGTGAAACTTTAAGAAGACATCCTTCAGGGGGCACAACATCTCTATTGAGTTCTACTGAGTGAACTAAAACCATCTCCAAAGATGTCGCTCCCGGATTTCGTGATATTTCGTGAACCATTATACCAATGCAGTGTTGCATTCTCGCTCTTACAACCCCTCACCAGGGACAGATGTGACATTCCGTGACAGGCAAAGAAGTCACAGGAGGGCGACCATTGCCTTGGAATCAAGGCGCAGATTTCATGGTGCCGGGGACTGGCTGGTACTGGCAGAACGGCGCACTCCATTGGTCCACGTTCGATTTCTGAATCGTGTTCATACTGTAGGCAAGTATATACATATATCAATAAATATATATATATGTATATATATATGTATTTATATTTATATGTATATAATTTATGTATGTATATAAATATATTTATATATATGTATGTATATGTACGTATCAGTTGATTGTGTTTTCTGCGCATCCCTAGTTGTGAGTGCCCTTTGTTCGACAATAGTTTTTGGGGAAGTGTGTTGCAATATAATCATATCATGTAATATAACGCATAATGTACCTAATATAATCGACGTAGCCTATACCTTCATTATATTTGTGTATTTGTTGCTCTGTTTATTTAACATATATGCACGACATTACAAAACTCCAGTACGTGAAGAGAGGCGTCAGCTCCGAGAGGCCCAGAGTGTTTGGAGTCAGCTGTGTACGACTTCGATATGTATGTATGTATATATATATATATATGTGTGTGTATGTATATATATATTTATTTATTTATTTATGTATATATATATATATATATGTAGATATATATGTATCTAAATAGTTTTGTATATATGTATGTATGTATGTATGTATGTATGTATGTATGTATGTATGTATGTATGTATGTATGTATGTATGTATGTATGTAAATACATATCTATATATATATTTTTTTATTTATTTGTATATATACATATATGTATGTATATGTATGTTTACATATATATATATATATATATATATTGTATGTGTATATATATATATATTTTTGTATGTGTATATATATATGTATGTATATATATGTACTTATGTATGTATATTTATTTTTATGTATGAAAATTAATTATGTGTATATATATATATTTTTATGTATGAATGTCTTTATATATATATATATATATTTACATGTATGTGTATTTGTACATATATATATATATATTTGCATGTATTTTTTTTATGTATGTATATGTATGTATGTATGAATATATGTATGGATGCATATATGTATGTATGTATGTTTATGTGTATATATGTATGTATGTATTTATATATATTCATGTATGTATGTATGTATGTATGTATGTATGTATGTATGTATGTATGTATGTATGTGTGTATATTTATATATATATATATAGATTTGTTTTTATATATGTATGTATGTGTATTTATGTATATATGTATTTTTAAAGATACATTTTTGTATGTACATATGTTTGTATAAGTATATGTATATTTTTGTTTTTGTATGTATATACATATATATATATATATACATATGTAGTCGCGCTGCGGACCATGCCGGCTTTGCTTCGGCCTCGATTGTTCTTCTGTGTATATATTTATAGTAATATATATATATATATACATGTATCGGGATTCTCGCGCCAATGCTTCACGAGTCCTGTGTTGTAACAATACCCGCGTTTGCTCCAACAGCCCCCGTCAACCTAGGTGAGAAAGGATGCCGAAGATGCCATAGGAAAAAGGACGGCCGTGGGGCGCCCAGCGATCATGTTGCTGTTTCTGGGGAATGTGCAACTTGCAACTCAGGCGGACGATCGCTTCATGCGAACCCATTCACGCCAAGGTGCGTTTTTGCTTAGAGGGGCCGTATTGCCTGCAGCCGCCGTAGCTACTGCGCAGGCCTTTCGGCGCAGGCCGTGCGACCGCCTACCCTGGCCACTTGGGTGGCGAAGGGCGGCATGGGGGCCTCATTGTTGTTCGGCTTTGTTTGTGGAACGCGGCAGGGCCTCGATTCCGCTCAGGTTCGAAGGGAATGGGGCCCGAACCGGTTCTTGTCCAATAAGGCTTGCTCGGAGCACGCAGCTTATGTCGGGTTTTTTCTTTAGATTTTTCCCAGGACAGGAACCGATTGAAGCACGCGTTGGAAGGCAACACGGCGATGCCTGGGCCGGGGCCTCAAGCCAACCAGGGTGTGCCGCCAACGAAATCAGATTGACAAATTCGCGAATAGATAGATTTGTTTGTGGCGTTTGGGCACGTGGTGCTTCCTGCGCGCAGGGTTTCGGGCCAGAAGCTGGAGGAGGCGGGCTAGCGCATAGATATGTCGCTCATGGCCCTTGTTCGGGCAACGATTGCAGTTTTCATCCCCGCAGGATTCGCAACAGATGCGAGCTGATCGCAGGGCCGAGGACCGGGAGTGCATTGGCAAGCATGACGCATTTCAGCAAGGCTCAGAGACGCGCATTTTTTACAACTATGGGAAGCGTGTGGTTTTTGCCAGGACAGGGGCCGACTGAAGCGCGCGTTGGATGCAAACACGGCCCATGGCAGCTCTGCGCCTGCGCCGTGCCTCGGCCATATTCCAAGGCGAACTTAATAAGACCTGATTTTGCGATTTTTTTTACGGAAGGTTCCTCAATTTGAGGTGCCGCGAAGGGGCCGACAACAAGGACCACGCTTTGCGCTGTCCTCAGATTCGATACATTATTGTCCTTGTTTCGGTTGGGGCTTTCCTTGTCCTTGCCGCCCCCGGCTCAGGGAAGTCGTCTTCGACAAGCCTTTCCTCCAGGAAGCCGTGGGGCCACGAGACTATACAATGCACGGGCCTTCGGCTGGAGAGGGGGGGGTTTGTTCGGCCTGCGTGCTCTGCCCGTCCTGCTGCGTGGGCGCCGTCCTTTGCATACCGTGCCAGGTACAGTCGAGCAACGCTCGTTGCCACGTCGCGCCGCCAGCGGGAATTGTGCCCCGAGAGCGCGCTTGGTTTCTATGATTTTTTCTGGGGCCTTGACCCCGAGGCTGGCTTTGTTGAATGCTTCCTTGTTGTTTTCTTTGAATTTGATTCAAATGAAAAGGCGAATTATCAAAAGCGGTTGTCAGGTGCAATGCCAGGCTGCAGAGAATGCTTTCCTTTGCATCTACCCTGAGACGCAGGCCTGAAACACCAAGAGAATCCGGTTTTGTTTAATGTGCGACCCCGAGCGGCAAGGAAGGCGAAGACACGGCGCAAGCCCAAGATGAGCCCGACACTGAAGAGCAGGAGGATGAGGCGGACCGTTTCGATTGCAGATTGCACTCTTATTGAGAGCTGTTTCTTTGGAATTTTATTTCGGAAAAAGAACATGCGAAGATTGAAAACATGTTAGCCTGGGGTTGGGTTTTCATGGCAGGAAGAAGACGTTGAAAATGGTGCCCTGGCAGAGTCGGCCGAACTGAAGGCCCGTGCCAATCCAGTGACATGTTTGGTTCTTGGTGCTTTGTTTCGGAACGCAGTCGCAAGCTGTTTCCGGGTACCAATGCTTCTTAGTTTGCGGATGGGCAGGCACTGGACGTCGTATTCGATATGCAGAAGGCCTTGCGCCTCTTTTTCAAGAATATGATTGGTATATGCTTATTTTGGGGCGGCCATGCATGGGCCGGGGGCATGGCCGCTAGAATATGACCCAGCCGTCAGCCGTCGAACGCTGTCAGGGCTTGGGGTGGCAGGC
>VSDK01016065.1:1177897-1191785 GCA_009767595.1 Symbiodinium kawagutii
TTTTTTTGGTTTTCTCGAGGTTTTTTTGGTTTTTCCCCCAGACCCCCACCAAAGAGTCTCAAAATATTGTTTTTTTTGGTTTTTTTGTTTTTTTTGGTTTTCTCGAGGTTTTTTTGGTTTTTCCCCCAGACCCCCACCAAAGAGTCTCAAAATATTGTTTTTTTTGGTTTTTTTGGTTTTCTCGAGGTTTTTTTGGTTTTTCCCCCAGACCCCTACCAAAGAGTCTCAAAATATTGGTTTTTTTGGTTTTTTTGGTTTTCTCGAGGTTTTTTTGGTTTTTCCTCCAGACCCCCACCAAAGAGTCTCAAAATATTGTTTTTTTTTTTTTTTTGGTTTTCTCGAGGTTTTTTTGGTTGCCAGAGGTTTAGTGTTTTGTCCTTTTTTGGGTTTTTGGGATGTTTCCCAAAGCTCTTTTTTCCCCTCTTCTTCATGAGTCTTCCAATGTATAATTCTTCCAATATATATTATGGCCCTCATATTAAAAAGACAAATGCAAGACATGTTGCTCAAATTCTGTCTCCCTATTTTTTCTTCAGTCTCTCCTATTCTCCCATATTTTCCCCTTCTTCCCTGCTTAATGCTAAAGAGAGAATAAGGAGTGAATAAGGATAGAATAGGGCAATATTTAAGAGAGAAGGAGGGAGAGAGAGAGAGAGAGAGAGAGAAAGAAAGAATAGAGGGAGCATAGAAAAAGAGTAAGGAGATTCCCTCCTTAATGCTAAGGAGAGAACAAGGAGGGAATAAGGATAGAATCAAGGAATATTTAAGAGAGAAAAAGAGAGAGAGAGAATAGGGGGAGCATAGGAGAAGATCAAGGAGACAATTAGAAAATACATAAAAGATAGTAAGGAGAGAATGAGGAGAGAATAAGGAGAGAATTAAGGAGACCTCATTCTCCCCATTTGCTCTTATTATTGTTCTCTTATTTTCTCCTTTTGTTCTCCCTACTTTTCCCTCATTCTCTCCTTATTCTCTATATTTAGGAGACCTTATTCTCTCCCCACTGTCTTCTTATTATTGTTCCCTTTTTCTATCCTTATGGTATCCCTATCTTTTATTCTTCCCATATTCCCCCCTTATTCCCTCGTTCCTCTAAAGAGATAAGAAGGAAATCACAAACAACAAAGGGGATTATTTAAGAGACCTTATTCTCTCCCCATTTGCTCTTTTTATTATTTTCTTATTCTCCCCTTGTGTTCTCCATATTTTCTCCTTAATAAAGAACAAATAAAAAGATAGTAAGGAGAGAATAAGGAGAGAACTAAGGAGACCTATTCTCTCCCTATTTGCTCTTTTTATTATTCCTTTAGTCTCTCCTTGTGTTCTCCCTATGTTCTCCTTAATGAGAAAAAAAAGAAGATAGTAAGGAGAGAATAAGGAGAGAACTAAGGAGACCTCACTCTCCCCACTTGCTTTTTTTACTATTCTCTTATTCTCTCCTTGTGTTCTCCATATTTTCTCCTTCATAAAGAAGATAAAAGAAAATAGTAAGGAGAGAATAAGGAGAGAATAAGGAGAGAATCAGGAGAGAATTAAGGAGACCTCATTCTCTCCCTATTTGCTCTTTTTATTATTCCTTTAGTCTCTCCTTGTGTTCTCCCTATGTTCTCCGTAATAACGAACGAATAAAAAGATAGTAAGGAGAGAATAAGGAGAGAATAAGGAGAGAATTAAGGAGACCTCATTCTCTCCCTATTTGCTCTTTTTATTATTCCTTTAGTCTCTCCTTGTGTTCTCCCTATGTTCTCCTTCATAAAGAAGATATAAGAAAATAGTAAGGAGAGAATAAGGAGAGAATAAGGAGAGAATTAAGGAGACCTCATTCTCTCCCTATTTGCTCTTTTCATTATTCCTTCAATCTCTCCTTGTGTTCTCCCTATGTTCTCCTTAATAAAGAACAAATAAGAAGATAGTAAGGAGAGAATAAGGAGAGAATGAAGGAGACCTCATTCTCCACATTTGCTCTTTTTACTATTCTCTTATTCTCTCCTTGTGTTCTCCATATTTTCTCCTTAATAAAGAAGATATAAGAAAATAGTAAGGAGAGAATTAAGGAGACCTCATTCTCTCCCCATTTGCTCTTTTTATTATTCCTTTAGTCTCTCCTTGTGTTCTCCCTATTTTCTCCTTAATAAAGAAAAAAAGATGATAGTAAGGAGATAATAAGGAGAGAATTAAGGAGACCTCATTCTCTCCCCATTTGCTCTTTTTATTATTATTCTCTCCTTGAGTTCTCCCTATTTTTGCCTTAGTTTCTCATTATTCTCTTGTCTGCACATGCACACATACACGTATGTTTGACAAATTCATTTGCTGCATCTACTATGTCTGCACAAAGGTGGGTTTTGGGGGGGGGGCTAGCTATATACATATATATATATATATATTTATATATTTATGTATCAGTTGATTATGTTTTCTGCGCATCCCTAGTTGTGAGTGCCCTTTGTTTGACAATAATTTTTGGGGAACTGTGTGGCAATGTAATCATATCATGTAATATAACGCATAATGTACGTAATATAATCGACGTAGCCTATACCTTCATTATATTTGTGTATTTGTTGCTCTTTTTATTTAACATATATGCACGACATTACAAAACTCCAGTACGTGAAGAGAGGCGTCAGCTCCGAGAGGCCCAGAGTGTTTGGAGTCAGCTGTGTACGACTTCGATTTCGCATGGCGGGTTTTTCAGCCATCGGGAACCCCGAAACTATGGATGGAAATTGCAAATCTAAAAAAATTTAACAATAAGTCATGTCGAATGATAACTGGGGGTTACCCCTGCTACCCCCAGCTTAAGAACGATATGAACCCGTGGCATCAACGCCTCACAACTTGCAGCTTGACACGTGTGGAGGTCAAGAAGCCGCACTATGTGAGTACCTACTCTGAGCCACTGACCGAGCGGTGGCGATTTCGGTACCAAAAATTTGGTCCACGAAAACAACTGAAGTGGATCTGGAAAACTTCTGAAGTTGATTTTCATCCAAGCTCTTTCGAAAAATTTGGTCCCCTGATTCAAAGCCTTGATGTTTTCCCCAAGTAGAAATCGTTTACCGTCGCGACGGTCACAGAAGGAAGCGACTTGGGCACCATTTGTTGATAACTCCATTCTCTCACGTTGCTTCACTAGGTGGAAGTTGAAAGAGGCTTTGGATTTTGTGCGACAAATCGTACAAGAATCACGATGCCGAATTAGTTCCTGATGGGTTGCCAAGAATATTTTGCTTTTCTGGATGCTTTGTCGAAGGAAGTTTGGAAGTCAAACGTCCGACTTGTGGTAAGTTGAAGCAGTCAGTGACTTAGATCAGAGCGAAGGTCAAGACGTGACGGATAGGAAGTATGCGAAATGCATCGAAATGCTGCGTTTTTCCAATCCTTTTGTGCCATCCGATGCTGGAAAAGACAGCTCAAGAAGCTGGCGGGTTAGGAGGTCAGCAAAGGTATCAGCAACATTTGCACCTCGCTGTGGCGGAACGTGCATTTGCACATCATAATCGTTAAAAACCCACAGCATCGAGGAAATTTCGAAAGATGAACTCAGCGAAAAGTGCACGGCACTGTGGCAATGCAAATTTGCAAGTCGAAACCACTTTTGCGACGTTTTTGGATGTTCAGATCCAAAAAGTGTACTCGTACAGCGCTGTGGCAAAACGCACATGTGCAAGTCCAAATCATCAAAAACTCTGGGTTTTGAGAGCTTTGAAGTCCTAACAGGAACAGAGTAACATCATCGCCTATTCATCGTCGTCATCATCCTCCTCATCGTCGTCGTTACCACCATCATCATCATCATCATCATCATCATCATCATCATCATCATCATCATCATCATGTGACCGCCTAGGAAGATCAAGTAAGTGCCACAGGCAGGCAAGTGTCGCAGCCAAATAATTGTCACGGCCAAGTGGGTGCAAAAGCCAAGTGTGTAACAGCCATAGCAGCCAAGTATAAGTGTAACAGCAAAGTAAGTGTCGCAGCCAAATAATTGTCACGGCCAAGTGGGTGTAAAAGCCAAGTGTGTAACAGCCATAGCAGCCAAGTATAAGTGTAACAGCAAAGTAAGTGTCGCAGTCAAGAACCAACTGCAGAGAAAAAAGAACAGCAGAGAAAAACACCAGCACAAAAATACCAGAAATGAAAAACACCGGAAGAGAAAAACACCATGATCATCATCATCATCATCATCATCATGATCTCATACAATATCATACCCTATCATTATTATCATATCATATCACATCATATCATATCATATCAGATCAGATCAGATCAGATCATATAATATCATATGATAATATCATCGTCATCGTCATCATCATCATCATCATCATCATCATCATCATCATCATCATCATTATATAATCATCATCATTTTGATCATTTTGATCATCTCGACCATGTTGATCGTCTTGATCATCTTGATCATCTTGATCCATCATCCGCATCATCAATTCATCTCAAATACTTTTCTCTTTCTTACGCTACCTTCCTGGAAACTTCCGCCTCCGCCTTGTGCGGGCACAATGTTAGTTGTGAAATGTAGTGAGTGTATAAGTCTACGTTGTTCGCCCTTCATGACTGCCGCCATCCTCCTCATCCTGACCAACATAGTCATCGTCATGATGCCAGGGCTTGTCGTAAGCCCCAACAACGCTTGAGACAAATGAGGTTGGGAAATATCCCTGGCTGGCCAAAAAAACGGTACGACTTCGGTGTGATCGCAGACACCAGATATCGGCAAGGGACCTCAGGTATTCAATGACGGTGTGGCGAATGGACTTGGCAAAGGTGCCGAGTCTCGACAGTGTCATCAGGGGAAGGGTTGATTGTGACTTCAGCTTTGGTTTCAAATGACATGAGTTGAGTTAGTTTTACGTTCTCGTTGTTTGATCAGCGTCATCGTCACCACCACCATCCTACTCGTCCTCATCATCATCATCATCATCATCATCATCATCATCATCATCATCATCATCAATTGACCAACCAATACACCGGGGCGAGTGTATTTTGCACAGCTGTAGCTCCACCAAGGTTCACAAAGTGGAGGGAGTGAGTAGATGGGCGTCTCGGATCGGGCAGATGATACAATCTGCACAGTTTACACAGTTGGCAGTGGGTCAAAACCCCGTACCCCTGGTTCCCCCATCATTAACCATTGTTTTCTCTATTATTGTTGGTGGAAATCCCCCATTAGTTGGTTGATTAATATTGACCCAGAGCCATATGCAAAGGCTGCAGCTGCAGCTACTTGCTGCTGTTGCTATTCCCCAGCCGCCACAGAGATCCCAGCTGCATCGCAGTAAGCATCGTCATCTCCGTGAAACGGCAGATGGCATGGATGAAAAGCGGCACGGTGCCGGAAAAAGGTCGCCGCGTTTCGGCTAATGTTGGTTTCTGATTAGTGTAACCCCCCCTAAAGTAATGAAAATAGGCGTGAAACCAACAGGTAGATACGATCATCAGAAACCAAGATTATTTTGGATACTCCCAGGGCTTGCAGAAACCTCGGCAACCTGGGACTCGTTGGATTTGTAGGTTGCCGGTGTGGGATTTTTTATGTGACTCGACCAGCATCACTTTTTCGCGACCGGGAAGGCGGGAGTCAAGAGCTTTCCCCACATGTGTCTATGTATGCGTAAACGACGTCGTAACCATACACAAGATTACGCAAGCATAGATGTAGTATGATATACTGTAGGTGTATGTGATATACTGTATATGTATATATATATATATCGGTATATACTTCTCTCATTTTATCCAGGGGGGTTCAGCCTCAAGAAAAACGAATGACCAAAGTTCAAGCAGCACGTGCCCAGGACGGCAAGTGTGAGATCTTGTTTCCCTCTCTCTCTCGCTTCGCAAGTTGGCTATGGGTCAAGGCTTTAACCAACCAATAATAGTGGATGATGACCAACAATAATGAGGGAAACAATGGTTAATGATAGGGGAACCAGGGGGACTAAGGGTTTTGACCCACTGCCATTCTTTGTCTTTCTCTCTCTCTCTCTCTCTCCACACGTTCCTCTGTCTCTTTCTCTCCCTTTCTTTCGTTCTTTCTTTCTTTCTTTCTTTCTTTCTTTCTTTCTTTCTTTCTTTCTTTCTTTCTTTCTTTCTTTCTTTCTTTCTTTCTTTCTTTCTTTCTTTCTTTCTTTCTTTCTTTCTTTCTTTCTTTCTTTCTTTCTTTCTTTCTTTCTTTCTTTCTTTCTTTCTTTCTTTCTTTCTTTCTTTCTTTCTTTCTTTCTTTCTTTCTTTCTTTCTTTCTTTCTTTCTTTCTTTCTTTCTTTCTCCCTACCATCTCATCTAATCTAATCTGATCTAATCCAATCTTCTCTAATCGAATCGAATCTAATCTAACCTATGGATGTGCATACATGTGCATATGTAATATGTGTTTATTTCTTTGTGTATGTTTGCTTGTTTTGTCAAATCACGCACAGTAACTCCCACAAACGAGATGGCAATGTGAAGACAGGCGTGCATGAACAGAGTTGAGCTGCAATGTCCTTACGTTATCCCGCCGCCATTAGTTTTAGCAGCTGGAAGCCCGCACCCATTTTAGGCGTGTGCAGCCCTCTCAGGCAAGCCTCAGGGATTGAGCCAACGGAAATGTCCATTTGCCTCACTTTTTTATGTTCTATTTCTCCGGATTGTGTTTGGTATCCAGGAAATTGGAGGAACCACCACTGGATTTCGTGCTTTTTGGCATTTTTATGTTCCTTGATCGGATGGTGCCGGCTGATCTTCTGGACGAATCTTGGGCGACAGGTATGGCCCAAGTGCGGTCTCGCCCTCTTGCCAGCTTCTAAGTTATGCAGTGGTGAGTGGAAGCGAACCAATAGGCATGACCCAAAGGTAAATCATGGTGGCTTCAACAAGTGAAAACAAGGGAAAGCATTTCGCTAGTGACTCATGCTCATGTTTTTTTCGCTTGCTTTTGCCATTCCGGAAGAAAAAAAACATTCAATTTTATTCTCAGCCATCGGTCGTTCTTAAGCATCACTGACTGCTGCTGATCAATTGGGCTCCAGCATTTGCCATGATTGACCTTTTGATGATTACTAGGGCAAGCCTACGCTGCAGGTGGTCATCATGCAGCTAAATCTATATAATATATAGTCATTTAAGGCAGGTAGTGGAAGGTCCCATAGACACCCTGCCTTGCTCCCCTGCTGGTCTGGCCAATTGAAAGAAAAATGTCCAAAGCATTGGATTCCCCAATTGATGAATTTTCGCAGGATTAGTTCTGATGGATCATCATTAGAATCAATAATTAGTAAAAAAATCCACAAATTTTTGCTAAAGTAACTACAATACCCCGAATTATTCACTATCATCATCGGTAATCATCATTTGTAAGCGTCATGATTATTCACGATCATCATTATTTATCCATTGGATTCCTCAATGGCTGTTTCTCAAAATAGGGGTACCCCTAAATCATCCTTTATTCACCATCTTTAGCAATAAACCAGCCATTTTAAGGGTACGCCTATTTTAAGAAACCACCAATAGCGCTTAATTACTAATATCGGAAAATCATGGATGGTGAGGTGAGTCGTGAGCTGTGAGGCCCTGATTTTGTTATGCCTCGCAGCCTTTCTGTCGCATCGGCACGCCTTTGTGGCACCACGGGAGGCCGGGGCATCAGTTGAGGCACTGAAACTCTGTTGGTTGAAGGATGTTGAAGCTGGTTCCACCAAACTGAACTCCAATTTTTTTAGGGAATAGAAAATCGAGTTCCCTAAAAGATGATTTCCATATGTTTCCATTGCATGTGGTGATTTTCCACGAATGATGTAAACAAACCTGGCAATGGAAAATCACCATTTTTTTTGCGAAATCCGCTTGGAAATCAGCTAGAGATGGTGCCAGGTAAGTGTGCCAGAGGATACGTGATCTCCAGGCGTACAGTTGAAGAACAGCTTCGATCAAAAGAATTCTGCTGGTTGCGGCACAGTATGACCCTTATCGTATTTGGATCGACCTGCTCAACCAAGCCTCTGTAGAAACTGCTCACCTTCCTGCTGTTTCAAAAGGTCAGACTGGCAGGCGCCTGCGGCCCTCCTGGCTTTGGATGCAAATTGCAGCGCACAATCCGGGATCCTCCGAATACAGCAGATGAGAAACGCACAATTTTCAGCATTTCAACAGTTTGGATTTCTGTTTTATAAACACGCAAATTCTTGAGACAAACGCCACGGATCTTACAAAATGTTCCCAACCCGTCTCCTGTTTAAAGCAAAGAATCAAGTTCTTACCAAAATGTTGCGCATTTTTTGTCGGGAAGCCTCTTGAAGGAGAACTGGCCTGAAAGTCAGGACTGCTTGAACAGATCCGCTTCATCATATGAGCAACGGTCTAATTGGTGCTAGTTTACTTTCCTTTTCGTGGGAATTTATTCTAGGAAATCTTGACTACGTCTCGCACCGCGAAAGCTCGCGAAAGCTTTCGCGAAAGCAATGTTGGTATGCATTTGTATTTTCGGATGTGTTGTGTTGTTCTGACTTCGCTAAAGCAACAGTCACCAAAATCATACAAAATCACAAAAGAAGGATTTCGCGAAAGCCCGCGAAAGCAAATCAACATCAAAACGTTTCGCGAAAGCAAACACCTCAGCCGCGAAAGCTCCGCGCAAGCTTTCGCGTAAGCAATGAATAGTTTCCATTGCACGGAAAAAGGAATTTAGAACACAGCTCATATTACTTGATTTGAGTTTTGCAATGGTCACAAGCCATGCTGTTTGTAGCATGTCCCGCAATTCCGTTGCGCGAACACGTACCATGAATGATGAAGGGCGATTGACCACCTATTGCAAGCGTTCCTCGGAAGTTGCCTTGACTTTCTTTGGTGAAGGTATTGAGTTGGCAGGCCAAAGCCATTGCTCTTTGAATCTGTTTGATGTCATGTTTCCTTGCAAGATCCAATGTTTGGTACCCAATCGGCCATGCGCAAGGCACCACAAGCTGCCAAAGCTGATGATTTAGCTGCTCTAGCTCCTCCTGAACCATATCAAATGCCTGAGTTTAAGTTTCCAAATTTTCTTGATCCCAACTTCAATTTTGATGAGTGGCTGGGAGCCCCAGATGGTCATCATGGGGGCTGTTTGCGATTGGGTGACCGTGCTAGAGAGAGAAGAGAAGAGAGAATCATAGAATAGTAGAACTGAGAGAGAGAGAGAGGAAAAAAAAAACGAGAAAAAAACGTTTGCCGCAAAATCACTGTGCTGCGGAGTTGTTGAATTGTTGCAGCCGAATCGTTGATTTGGGTGATTCGTGGTGGCATCTTGCTTTCAGAACATGTTAAATTTCCAAAGAAATGAGAAGTGGAAGCATTCTCTCGGCTTGTTGATTCCCCTGTTCATGCAGTGAAGTAGCTTCATTTGTTGGATTTTCTTCAGTCGTTTGTTCACTTCTCACCCTCTCAACTTCAAAGCCTGCAGATTCTCACAGAGAATCAGCTGCGCGGCCTGGTAGGCTGCTGACTCCAGAGGCTGATTATATCACAGTACCGACCGTGAAGCCGCCAACGCTTGAGCCACTGGACAGGGTCATATTCCAACACACACGAGCCAACAAAAACAGGATGACCATGACCAAGGTTGGCGCGGCTGTTCCAACGCGGCAAGTACAGCTGCTTAGAGGATGGCACAACTACTTGATGTATGCGGATGTTTCAACATGAAGTTCCCCTAATTGTTGGATTGCGACTGTTTCAAAAGCACTGGTGCAGAGATGCAAGCAAGATGCGGTCCAGGCATGCCTGAAACAGGACCTGCATCATTCATGTTGTCCATACTGCTCAAACCCAAAAAGTAAAATTAGCTAATTCAAGCTGTTGAATTAAACCAAACTGCTTAAACCCAAACAATAAAGTTAGCCATTCAAGAAACTAATTCACATCAGACTAAGTCACATCAGTCCGAAAGACTTCCAACTCGTCTTTTTTCCGGCCGCCCCAAGCAGGGCAGCGACGTTGGTGTGTGACAAGTTGTGCATCTCCGATAATCAAAGGCTCAGCAGAAAGATGATTTCTGCAACAGAGGAAACACCAAGTAATCGGACAATGATTATCATCAGATTATCATAAATCAAGAATGATACTATATAGTAATTGAATATTCGTAAGTTCCCATTGATCAATAATAAGCGGATGGTTATCCATAGATCATTGATCAATGGTGTACCTCCGAAGCGGCTGGGTGATCTCCCTATCGGTGGCGCACACGTGGCAGGTGATCATTGGCTCCATCATCTTCTTGTACGGAGTTCTGTGGGTCTTCGACCGACTGACGGAGGGTCCCAATGCTCCTCCAACCCCATGAGACCCTTCGCGAACCATGGAATCGAGTGGTTGGAAAAGGACAGTTGTTGTGTGGAGAGCAGGCTGCTTTCTATGGATAACAAAGAGCAGGTTGAATGTCTTGCTGTTTGTGGCCATGTCCATGCGTCCGCCCATGCAGCACAACGCAAAGCCCAGTAGGTAAACAAGGCATTCGGCTCGTCAATGATCTGACTTCAAAAGTTGATAAGGCACGTAGGACGCGACTTGCATGATGGGGTGGGTGTCAGTGTACTTGCTGTTTCACCTTCAACACCTTGTTGTGCTCCTTCCGCTGCCAAGCTTTTCCAGCAATCAACCAACTTGCTTTCAGTAGCTACGTGTCGGTAAAGAATGGCGAGTCCAATGCGGATCACTTGCCTCTACGTGCTTTTCTTTCTGGGTGCTACGCATCAACCGAAAGACTTGCTCCAACCCATGGGTACAAAACAGGACATGACCAAGGAGACCAAGCAGAAATCCTTGGATGCTGAATTGTTCAGTGATGACCCCAAGACTGCTGAATTATTCAAGATGGAGAAGAAGAAAGGGAAGAAGACCAAGCAGGCCAAGCAGGCCAAGCAGCAACCCATGGATGCCAAACTGTTCAGTGATGACCCCATGAACGCTGAATTATTCAACACGAAGATCCACAAGAAGAAAGCCCTCCAGACCAAGAAGACCAAGAAGGCCAAGCAGCAGGCCAAGGGCGCTGGATTGTTGGAGAGCAAAGTACAGAAGACCAAGAAGACTCAGAAGACCAAGCAGCAACCCATGGATGCGGAATTGTTCAATACGGAGAAGAAGAAAGCGAAGAAGACCAAGGAGACCAAGAAGGCCAAGCAGCAACCCATGGATGCCAAACTGTTCAGTGATGACCCCATGAACGCTGAATTATTCAACACGAAGATCCACAAGAAGAAAGCCCTCCAGACCAAGAAGACCAAGAAGGCCAAGCAGCAGGCCAAGGGCGCTGGATTGTTGGAGAGCAAAGTACAGAAGACCAAGAAGACTCAGAAGACCAAGCAGCAACCCATGGATGCGGAATTGTTCAATACGGAGAAGAAGAAAGGGAAGAAGACCAAGGAGACCAAGAAGGCCAAGCAGCAACCCATGGATGCCAAACTGTTCAGTGATGACCCCATGAACGCTGAATTATTCAACACGAAGATCCACAAGAAGAAAGCCCTCCAGACCAAGAAGACCAAGAAGGCCAAGCAGCAGGCCAAGGGCGCTGGATTGTTGGAGAGCAAAGTACAGAAGACCAAGAAGACTCAGAAGACCAAGAAGACCAAGCAGCAGACATTCTCTTCCCAAAAAGCTGCCTTCAACCTCTACCGTAGGGTGGAGCAGGGCCGACTTTCTTTGTTATCCTCGGATTCGGAGATGAAGATGTCTCCGCTGATGTCCCAGGAAGAAGTTCAATTCTTGCGATCAGAGTTTTCAAAGGCCGATGCATATCTCGAATATGGAGTTGGTGGCTCAACAGCCTTAGCCTCAACATTCCCCAACCTCAAGTGTTACAAGGGCATTGACAGCTCAAAAGCTTGGATCGAGAAGGTCTCACAGGAGGAGACTATTGCAAAGGCCATTGGGAGTGGTTTTGCAGAGCTGAAGCACGTGGACATTGGGGCGATCAAATCTTTGGGCTACCCCGCCGACAACACGACCTTCGCACTGTGGCCCAAGTACTCCAACGAAGGATTTGGCAAGTGTCACGCTCAAGCAAAACACCGCATGGTTCTGGTGGACGGACGATTTCGAGTGGCTTGTTTCTTGAAGGTGTTGCTTGACATGGACAAAGAATGGGCTTCCAAAACACATGTGCTGATCCATGACTACAACAGGAAGGATTACCATGTGGTCGAAGAATTTGCTGACCTCGTTGAGATCCTTGGCAAGTTCAGTCAGTACTTATACTTGGTTGTTGTTTTTCTTCTGTTTGGTGGTTTCAAACATTTGTTATTTTCGCCAATATTGAGGGATAGTTGGTTGGTTGACTAATCTTTTCTATAGGGATGGCTCAACCGCCAACCCGTTTTGGTTGTTTAGGTCTTGTGTTTCAATGATGCTACAAGGAAACATGGTGTACTTGCCCTTTTCAAGAAGAAGTCCGACGTAGATGAGAAATCCTTGAAGGAAGCGACCCTGAAGTTTGAGCACGAAGCTCAGTGAAGCAGTACCCTGGACATTAAATCCTAGCTAGGAATAAAAATATCATAATCATATAAAAGAAAAAAAGATAGTTTTATATTTGCTCATATATTTATTTATTATATATATTTAACAAAAATAATGATGATATATATAAATAAAATCCATACGAGGCGGGGGGGGAAATTTGCAATGGGAAACGATTATGGGCCTATTAAATATTTGGGGTAATATTTAACCTATAGGAGTATGGGGATGGTGTTTGCTCGTAGCTTTGGGTAGGTTATATATTGGAATTAAAATAGATTTATATTATATTAATATTATTAATATAGATATATTAATTTTTTAATAATATTAGATATTTATGGATATTTATAATAAATGATATATTGTCGTTTATTTTTGTTAATTATATATTTAATATATATTTAATTTAGAATAGAAAAATATAAAAATAAATTATATTAAAATAAAATATATATTTTAAAATATTTAAATAATATTTTTTTTTATTTATATAAATTATAGTAAAATATTATAAAATAATATTATAAAAAATTTAATTTAATTTTTTAAAATAAATATGTTATTTTATTTTTTTATTTTATTAAGAAAATTTAAAAAAAAAAGAATATTTTAAGGGTTAGTGGATATTTAGGGTTTTTATAATTTTAATTAGGTTTATAAATTAGTATATATATTAAAATTTGGTTTTTTAAATTTGGTTTTATGGTAATTTAATTTTATTTAATTTTTTAAATTTATAATTTAATTTTATTTTAAATATATAATATTTTTTAATTAATTATTAATAATATTTTTTAATTTATTATTTAATATATATTTAAATTTAAAAAATATAAATTTTTAATTTAATTATTCTAATATATTTAAAATATTCTTTTTTAATTAAATAATTAAAAAAATATTTTAAAAAATAAAACATTATAATTTTTATTTAAAAAAAAAAATATATATATTATTATTATTATTAATTTTTGGCTGGTTCGGTTTAAATAATTTAAATTAATTTATATATATTTAAAAAAAATTAAAATTTAAAATATGTATTTTATTATTTTTAAGGTTTAAAAAATTTCTTATTTAAATTTTAAATAATTATGGTGGGTTCGAATTTTATTAGGATTTAATTTTCTTAAGATATTTATTTTAAGCTTTTTGAAATTTATAAAATTAAAAATAAATATTAAAAAAAAAAAAGGATACCTTCCTTATAACAGGCTGATATCAGATAAATCGTATTTTTTTTTATAAGGTAAAATATAATATATTTTTAATTATATTAAATAAAATTATTATTTTAATTATTTAATTATTAATAATTAGGAAATTATTTTTAAAATATTTAATTTAATTATTTAAAAATTTAATTTAAGAA
>VSDK01016065.1:1193097-1239747 GCA_009767595.1 Symbiodinium kawagutii
TTTTATCTATATATAATAAAAATATTTTATATTTTTTTTATATTAAATTTATTTTTATTTTTTTAGATTTAAATATAATAGATAATTTTAATTAAAAATTCAAGATCCCTCCTTATTATATTTTTTTTCTTTTCTTTTTTTTTTTTTTCCTTCTCTATTTTTCTTTATTTTTCTCTATTTTTCTCTCTTTTTTCTTTTCTTCTCCTTTTTCTTCCTTTCTCTTCCTCTCTCTTCTCTGCTCTTCTATATTTTTCTTTTTTCTTTTCTTCTCTTTTCTTCTCTGTTCTTTTCTATTCTTCTTATTTCTTTTCTTTTCTCCTCTATTCTTCTCTTCTCTTCTCTTCTCTTCTCTATTCTTCTCTACTCTTCTCTACTCTTCTCTTCTCTCTCCTTGACTTCTCTTCTCTTCTCTATTCTTCTCTGCTCTATTCTTCTCTTCTCTTCTTTGTTGCTCTTTTCTTCTATATTCTTCTCTTCTCTTTTCTCCTCTTCTCTTTGGTTTTCTCTCCTCTTCTCTTCTCCTCTCTTCTCTTCTCTTCTCTTCCCTTCTCTACTCTTCTCTAGTCTTCTCTCCTCTTCACTTCTCTTCTCTACTCTATTCTACTCTTCTCTCTTCTCTATTTTCTCTTCTCTCTACTCTACTCTTCTTTCCTGTTCTCTTCTCTTCTCTCTCTCTTCTCTATTTTATCTTCTCTCTACTCTACGCTTCTTTCCTGTTCTCTTCTCTTCTCTTCTCGACTCCACTCTTCTCTTCTCTTCTCTTCTCTATTCTTTTCTATTCTTCTCTACTCTTCTCTCCTCTTCACTTCTCCTCTCTGCTCTTCTCTACTCTTCTCTCTTCTCTATTTTCTCTTCTCTCTACTCTACTCTTCTTTCCTGTTCTCTTCTCTTCTCTACTCTGCTCTTCTCTTATCTATTTTCTCTCTTCTCTATTCTTCTCTACTCTTCTCTAGTCTTCTCTCCTCTTCACTTCTCTTCTCTACTCTTCTCTACTCTTCTCTTCTATACTCTTCTCTATTCTACTCGATTCTTCTCTTCTCTTCTCTACTCTTCTCTCCTCTTCACTTCTCTTCTCTGCTCTTTTCTTCTCTCCTTTTCTATTCTCTACTCTTATCTATTCTTCCCTTCTCTTCTCTTCTCTACCCTTCTCTTGTATTTTGTACTCTTCTGTTCTCTGCTCTACTCTTCTCTTCGCTTCCCTACTCTTCTCTGCTCTTCTCCATTTTCTCTCTTCTTTATTTTCTCTCTTCTCTTCTCTACTCTTCTGTCCTCTTTTCTTCTCTATTCTTCTCTTCTCTCCTCTTCTCTTCTCTACTCTTCTCTACTCTTAGCCCCCTGCACCGCAAAGGCAAACAGTGAGGCCACTTGATTCATAGCTTAAGGATGCTTTCATCAATCCCCATATTGCTTTTGGTCATTTATTTATTACGTTGTGTTTTTTTAATATGTTATTTTTCAAATATGTCATTAATTTGATATGGTTTATAAATAAATAATATATATCATAGATGCTGTTCATAATATTGCTCAAAAATAGAACTATAGATGTTTTGTTATCATTATGTTTATAGTATTTCAAAAATACTAAATTATGATTATACCCTTGTAACAAAAGCAGTGGTATAATATCATATTCAGAAACAAATAAACAAAACAAAATACTTATATATCTATGTATATGCTTAATAGATTTCTTGATGTATTGTTTTCTTTCAAATTTATTTCAGCTTAATGTCCAGAAGTTGGCCTTAGTACCATCCAATGGGTTACAAAAAAACAAATCATAGTAATAATCTATCATCCTGTTTTTTGGGGGGGTTAGGATCTCGAATTAAGCAATACATAAAGGTAAATTAAAGACTATCAAAATCTATATGAATTAGAAATATAAAATTTATGCTTTCCTAGGAAATTGCTGAACTACTATTTGTTTAATCTACCATGGGGGAATCTTTAATGAATCCCATTGTTAGCTGGCCTTGCGGTTATCAGTGCATGTTTCACGGTCCGAGGAACCAACAAGCCATGAATCGCCAAACCTGTATCATAGCCAGCAAGGGCGTGTAGAAATGACTAGTAATGACCAATCTGTATGACCAACAATCATCATTACATCATCAATCATCAACAAGACGGTTACATGGGCACGGGTCAATATTAACCAACCAATAATGGGGGATAATAACCAACAACAATAGGGAAAACAATGGTTAATCGTGGGGGAACCAGGGGGACTAGCCGGGTGAACTGACCCACATCCAAATGATTGATAACAAAAGGCCATTCATAAAAATTCAATCACCAAATTAGATCATTTAGATCATTTAAATCAATAATCCAAATGATTGATACCAAATCCACTTACATGGTTGTTCAATAACCTACACCATTTAAATCATCGCCAAGCAAGTTAGTTCCATTGGTCAATCGTGTCTGAGGGCCCCAGCTTCCACAGCAGGAAAAACTATCGGACTGGTGTTTCTTAAGCAAGGACTTGGGGACCCGAAAAGCGCTATGGTTGCTTTATTACATTTGATTACTTTCAATGCTCAATGACAACTGGATGATAACTGGAGTGTCCCCTATGATTTGAGAAAACATCTAGCCTCAACTGTTTGGATTCCGAAAGCAACAAGACTATCAGATAGTGCCATCCTGACATGTGCGCCCCCCACGACTAGCAGCGGATAGCAGGGGGTAGCCCCATGATCAACCAGGAGCGCTGTCCAAGTTACAGTACATCTTCTCAGCAGCCTCGGCCAATGAACCATGCTCGATGGGCTTGTCCCATCGGTTGTGCCAATGATACCCAAAAGTCGAGTGAAAAACGCGGCTGCGAGTTGGATCAATGTAGTTCAGCCGCGGAGTCACGGTCTTCGCCTTGACTTGCTTGAAGAAAATGTCCCAGCCGGTGGTTCGTTGGTCAGAGAGACTGGCATTTCTGTTCAGGGCACCCTCAAAGAAGCAATTTGGCAAGACGTGAAAATTCTTTTCGCGGAGGTATGCTTGAACCTCTCGAGTCATCCTTGTGATCATGGAAGGTCCATAGGCAGCCCATTTCGTGTTCAGACCCATTTCCAGAATGTTTCGCATCCAAGCTGTGATGAAAGGCGATGCAGGACGCGATACTGATAGAGTGCCCTGTCCGGACAGGCAGGGGCACTGTGTTGGCGCAAGGCAGTGCCTTGCAACGTATTGTGGTAAACCAACCTGGTTGCACAAAAAATCATCACTTTCTGTAGGTAAATAAAACCATTACCAATAGTGGATTTGTCCACTTCCAGGTTAGTTTGCTGGAGGCTATTCTCAAACAGGATCTGCTAGGTCTTGAACATATCAAGGAAGTTGAATCGCAATGACATGGCTGTAGGTACCCTGGTACATGACGTTCCCCTACCCATTTCTTAGTTGCTAAAAACATTTGACAACCACGTCACGACGTCCGGAAGTCGGGGCCTGATTCACGAAATTCCCGTACATCGATACGACCCAATCCTCCTCTAGGATAGGAGCCAGGTCTTGGACCAAAAGCACATCAGTGTCCATCCATGCACCGCCATAGTTGTAGAGCAGAGCATAGCGCATCAAATTGGACTTGGACGACATGATATGTTGGTCTTCAAAAATGTGGACCAGTTCTGCCGTCCTCAGTTGCGGCAAACATCGCCGGGATCGGTCTGAGAGGATCTAAGACTTCTGAGTGTCATAGCTTGTAAAGGGTAAAAATACAAAGATAGGCAGGCCCCTTGACTAACCAAGAGTCAGCGCAGAGGTGTTGTCGGGTGCATAGCGTTCAGCAAGCTTCGCAAACTCTGCAGTAACACTAAAGTGCTTGACTTCGATGTTCTTGCTGTATTTCTCCAAGATTGGTTCGAAGATCTCTTGGATCAATGGATTGGTCGTTTCCACGTTGGCCCAGAAAATCAATTTGGTGTTCCTTAGGTGACGCTCAACTGGGGCAGTGGCCACCTGTAGCCAATCAACACTCCGTGAGACTCTTTGAGTACAGAAGAGCCCGCACCCAGGAATGACAAGGCTGTGGGTCAGTTCACCCTTAGTTCCCTTGGTTCCCCATCATAAACCAGGCTGTTTTCCCTGTGAGTTTGTTGGTGAATCCTCCAGTAGTTGGTTGGTTTAAGCCTTGACACGTAGCCATCATTCGCTACAACTCAGGTGGTGAAGGCTACCAGCGGCCCCGGACATGGATTTGAGCGACGACATCTAGGAGCCTTGATAGGTCGCAGCTCGCGGCAGATCCGGGGCCATTTCTAGGACTTTAGGACTTGTGACTTGTGCTCTCGAGTTGTAACACCGGGATCTTATGCGCACTCTGTCTTGTCTCTCTCTCTCTCTCACTGTTTGCTTTCAAGATTTTCAAGCAGTTCTTTGCTTCCCGTTTACTCCAAATCCATTGCCGGTCCCAGAAATAAACACCTCAAGTAAGGAAAAAAGATGTGCGATGGAGCGTTCTGCAAAATTAAGTAGTTCAATCCATCAAGTCTGTTCTTCCAGATGTGCAGTCCCATGCAGTTGGGGAAGCACCTTTGAGGAAGCTGCTGGACCTCCTATACCGCATACCGAGTTGCTTTCCAGATTTGTCCCATCACTTTTCTGGGGTCATCTTGCGCGGAAAAAAACTATGAATAATGATTAATTACTTTTCAGTCATCAATGTCGTCGTCGTCGTCGTCGTCGTCGTCGTCGTCGTCGTCGTCATCATCATCATCATCATCATCATCATCATCATCATCATCATCATCATCATCATCATCAATCATTGGCACGCCAATCAATATGGGTGGCAATGGATTGTAACGGGTCGATATGTGTGAAAAAATATTACTGGGAAGGAAGAGATCCAAAACAATTCATGTCTCAAATTACACATGCTTCACACCACACTAAACTCCCCGCAAAACGGATTACAAGTCACAAGCCTCGAATTTGCTTTGCCAAAAGAGTTGAAGAAAATCAAAAATAAAAGCATTGATAGTTACTGCGGACACCTGATTGTGGAGCCCCTCCAAAAAAGCAAGTAATCGCTTACAGGGCGATGCATCCGGCAAACCAACAAAAGCACAAGGGAACATTGACATCGTTTGTGTCCGAACCGACAGCTGCCGAATCAAACAGTGGCCCCCCCCGACAGCAACCAGCAACCGCAACGCAAAGGAGAACATGACCAAAGAGAGGGGGGCACGCCAGTGCATCAGGCTCTCAACCTTGTACAAGCGGGTAGTTTTGCTTTAGCTCGTCCTTGGTTGTATGCCACGTCCCCCCTGGAAAGAAAGAACAAGTGAAGTCTACAGTCTATGCAGCCGGTCCAGATGCGGGCGCGACACACATGCACGTGCACAAACGCGCAAAACCCACTTCTCCTCATCGTCCACAAAACCGCTGTGTCATGCGCCGGCACCGGCAGAACACACTCGTCTGCAATCTCAACAGCATGTCAGGCGTCCGCAACCACCGTCTGCTCCCTATCACTCCTCTCCCGGCTTGAACATTCAAAACCAGAACCTAAACATCAGAGATGTTTCTAGAAACAACAACCACTGCTCTAGCGCATTCTATACATGTCCTACCTACAGGAACCACCTCTGATCCATGGAGTCGGCAAAAGACTGCAGCCCTTAGATCTCTTTTCTCTTGATCTGCCCATCCAACTAGCCGTTAGCCATCAAACCGAAGTTTCTCAAGATTTTGCGAAGCCAAAAAAGACAAAGGCAGCAAACGCATCTTTCTGGCGATATCGGCCCAGCCGGGCACTGTATCTTCTCCGTCTGGTATCAGAACACCGGTGTGGATCAAGGCTTTCTGCTTCATCTTGATTGTGGGCATTGAAAGGGCTTGCACCATCCTGGAAACGCGAACCGGCTCTTGAAGGGGTTCCCCACAACATAGGGAGGCCATCAACTCTGGTAGTTCAGGTTAACCCTTTTTTGTGCTCGACAAGTGTTTTTAATTTAGCACACCTCGGATGCCGACTCCACCCCCATGATGTTGCACGGCGGCATGGCACCTGTCCTTAGGCACTGCTCACCGTCAACTTTGGCTGTCTCGATGGGCTTCATCTTATCATCGATCTTCGGAAGCAGCTTCTGGAACTCGGGTGAGTTGAAGGTGACCGTCTGACCTTGGTAGAATCCCAAGCCTGCTACGGCATCCGCAAGTAACCCGGTGGCCTGAACAATCATCAACATGCTATGCTTCTTCCCCGTTCCCTAAGCTCTGCTTCAGCTCTTAATTTTGACAGGTCGCTGAGATCCAACACACCACCAGCTCCCTGAGCTTTTTGGAGCAAACTCGATGCCTCACAATTCCCATCGCTTGCCAATACTGGGACCAGCAATGTGCCCGCAAGCATCAACAGACTCAAAAGGTTCATGGCTTGCGGACACGGGAGGGGATTCATACGTAGATTACCGCGTAAAATTCAGCTTCGATCTTGAGCCAACCGCCCGGCAGCATTTTGTCATGGCAGATCCAGACCAAGTGCAGCAGTATTCCCCTCATGGAACCTGATTCCGAAGTGGCTAGAAGGTTCCGATGTTGGGGATTCGGCCAGTCAGCACCAGCCACAGAAGATGTAGAGTGTGAACTTGCCAAGTTCATGGTGCAGCCCGAGCTGGGTGCCATTAACTGTCAGCCCAGCACCTTCAAACCACAGGGTCCCCACAATGGTGGGAACAAAACGGCATGGCATGACAGAAACAAGAGCCGACTCAATCAGGCACCTGACACTGTCTGGTCTTTGAAGAGAAATGTATGGTGGTTTCTCAAAATAGGGAACCGCAAGAATCGTTGGTTTACTACTATAGATAGTTAATATTGGACGATTTAGGGCTCCCCATTTTGAGAAACAACCATATAAAGCTCCTGGAAATCTGCTGGACAGCTCACGGAACATCTGGGAGCACTAATCACGACGAAACACCAGAGCTACTGACAATAACTAGCTTCCATTTAGGATGCACATCAGTCCCTGTAGTAAGATTACTTGTAATAGCTCGCATCAAGCCTGGTCACAAGAAATGTTGCCCCATTTCTAGAACCGTGGAATGTGCGTAGCAAAGCGCCTCAAACCCTTGAGTTCCTGTAAAAAGCACGCGAAAAAGACAACAGAAAGAAAATGTGGATGCGTTGGCTAGGCCATCCCTTGCAGTTTTCGAGAGAACATCTTGGAAAGAACAAGAAAACCTACTTTCAGCAGGGGATTTCTGAGCAGCGGTGTCAATCATTTCTCAACCCTCCAAAGCAGACCATCCATCCCACCTTCAGCTCAGCGGGGCCACATTTTTGCAGAGCAATGACTGCCAACGAACATGCGTCAGAGAGAACGTATGTCCAAGTCTATCAAGAATGAATTCACGCAGATCCAATCATGGAGACGGAGGGCTTAGAAGTCCAATCCTTGATTTGCAGAAACAGTTGACATCATTGAAAAAAGAAAACGCTTGATAAGCCTAAAATCCTGTAAGCTTATGTGGACCTGGCCGCCGTCCGCAAGGAAAAGCTAATGCCATGCCATGCCTCATAAATCCGCATGTTTCATTGACAACAAACAGTGAGGTAAATAGCCTATCCATCGGTCCAACCCTGTCTTACTGTGACAACTTGCTGGGTGTCGTTTGCTCCTACCTTGTCTTTGCCCCACATGCTATGCCATCCTGTATGCATTGCTACCTGCAACTAATTTCCATCTCAATCCTATCCCATTTGATCTTTTCCCATCCTACCTCATGCTATCCCATCCTATCCCATCCTTTCCTACCAAGTGTGACCATATTGATATCAAAACTGCCATTTGCCTTATCAATTCCCCAAAATCATCTGATCATCTCATTTCATTTTAGCATCTCCTCACATTCCATCAAACCTTGTCCATAAATTGCGACGTCTACACAACTGAAAAACCCAGGGATAATAGAATGCTGCTGCTTCCTGATTACAGTATATCATTTCATTATGACGCATGTCTCTGGGCATCAAGCATCAGCTTTTGTGTTGATTCTCACCCCCAGTTCTATCAAAATCAAATAATATAAGTTATTGTAAGTGCTTGCTTTGAGCAATGTGCTTCGACATCCTCCTTGGCTATCAGTTCTCTTTTCACCCTTCTGCCATCTTCTAAAGCCATGCGCCAAACACACGGGTTGCTGCCCAGAAACCCCCTGCGTTCATTGAAAGATCTCACCCAGGCCGAAATCTTAGGATCTTGCAAGATTCGCAAATCAAGCTCCTGAATTCGACAAGCTCACAAGTGCCGATCCAGGATCTGTGTCACAATGCCCCAACTCTTTCAACCCTTTCGCACTAGCGAAGCCATGAGAAAATATGTCTTTTTTGAAAAGCAAAATCATCAATTTGACAATGTATCTTCTTGACGCTCACCGAGGGTCTTCGTTCACCGACCGTGAGCTTAGTAATCTGGCTTCCGTCTCTGCACTCAGTCGGGTCAACAGCTGTTTTGTGTTCTCTTCAAAACGGCGTGCAAGCCCTTCGGACAACCTTGGTATATACCTCAAGCGAAACAAGTCATGTGCACAAGCGATTCATACCTTGTTACCCACCTGAAACTCTGAGACTTCACAAACACAAAGCTCAACGCATCGCATAACAGTTGTCCTTTGGTGTCAGTGTTGGCCCGCACTATAGAATTGTTTCAAGATGCTGCGCCCCACTTACACAAGAATCGAGAAGGCAAAGTGAGCATTCAAATCAATTGAGTAACTGGCTATGCAAAGACAAGCTGCTGCAACATTGACGTGTCAACCGTGTTAGCTGTGATGTTTCCCTGGATTGCCCAGTCATGCCGTTCACGATAGTGATGTGCAACCCCCGCGTCCATGCCCAAGGAAAGGCCCTGAGAACCAGCTTTCCAGCTCGTTACCCAATGGGTAAAGATTGCATTCACTACATTCGTATTCACCACATACTTCGGACACGTCGGTTGAACTTCTTCTTCACGGAGAACAGAAGACAATTCCTGGGGAGTCGGCTGCCATATGTATCGATCGTTGAAACCACTTGTGTGTAGATACGTCTTTGTTCATTTCGGAAGAACTACTTAACAGTTATCATGGACATTCATGCAATGTATCTTGGAAGAAAATCGAAGAATCAGAATGTCACGCACTGCACAAGCTACCATGGAGTTGTGCGCTCTTCCATAACGATCCCCACTTTCTTGGCAGGGTGGGAACCATTCCTGGTTGTTCTGCCAAGTCTCTATCTGTCCTGGATCTGCAATGTCAAAGCGATAGAGTGGGAAGGAGATGCTGTGAACCTGAGCGAGTGAGCATCCAAGGCATCCCTTGGGGATGAGAATTCAACAGCCGCAGTGCTTCGATGTGCTTGGATGTTGAAATATCAATGGGATTCCAGCGATTTTGGTGGCCAAGAACTAACTAAGTATAGTATAGTAGTTCATAACCACTTACAGTTGTTCTCATGACCAACTATAGTTCTACATTGGTTTGCAACTTGCCTTAATCATGCTTCAATGATGAGTGTTCCCACCATATCCTCGCAGACATGATCCGCCCAAGCCTCGTTGGTTTGATAGCCCTGGCTTGCCACCACCGCGTCCCATGTCGTGCCAAGGTAATCGTCGGGAACTTCACCCCCTGTAGCTGTTGGTGGCCACTGTGTTGTGCATTTCAGGCAGAAACCAGGTTTGCTAAACAGCAAGTTGAAAAAACAGAACAATCAACTCCCAATAAAATCAAAACTCAATCAACTCTCAATAACATCAAAACTCTCAATAAAATCGAAAAATAGAACAATCAACTCTCAATAAAATCAAAACTCACGATTTCATACAATTCCCCCCACCTTCAAAGACACTTCCATCCTTCGTGTGGAAGAACTCGTCGATGTCCATGTGAGGGAGAACCCAAGTCGCATGATTCTTGTAGCGGAAGAGACAATCTTGCATCATGGGATCTACCAGCTGGAATGCGCCGTGACCGCGCCCACTGTTGCCTGACATCGGCATGAACGGGGACCTAAGGTCACGAACGACCGCGCAGCGCTTTCGTACACATTTCCTGATCATTTGGTGGTTTCTCAAAATTAGGGACCCCCAAATCATCCAGTATTGGTCATCTTTCGTTACAAACCAACCATTCTGGGGCCACCCCTATGACTTGAAAAACACCCACATTCTGTGGATTCTGTGGACACCAAAGCCGGGACCCACGGTGTGACACAATCGGGACCAAGTACAGGGCTGCGTGCAGAATGTTTGGGAAAAGAATCTTCTACATGGGTGTTTCTCAAGCCATAGGGGACCCCAAACAATGGTTGGTTTATTACTATAAATGATTAAAGAAGGGTGATTTGGGGGTGCCCCTATGACTTGAGAAACACCCCCATCAAAGTTCGAAAGAAACAGCTTGGATTAGCCTGGAATTCTTGACTGGTCCGCAGGTCGACGGAAACTTTGGAACGAAACGCGCACATGAATAGCCAACAGGAAGCCAGCAAGGTCTTTTTATATCACGCGCAAACCATCAAAGAGAACAAGTATATATATATATATATAAGTGTGCTCGGAAACAAAGCACTTGGCACTTCTGCCTTTCGACATGGCCTGGTTTTTTCTGCAAGGATGATCAATGGGAGGTGCAGAGGCCATGGCGGAAAGTGTTCTGGGCAAAATATGGAAGTTGCATGTGAGGGCTTATCGGGAACCCCAAAAAGGCCCGGCCAATTGCTATAAATGGTTAATAAAGGGAGATTTGGGGTGTACCCCTATTTTGGGAAACACCCACACACAGGTCCAAAGATATTAGATAGAGAGGCTCGAAGAAGACAGAAAAACCCTGAAAAGAAGAATAAGTTACCCTCTAATGATTGGAGTGAAGAATGGCGCGGAGATAGCAGATCAAAGTTCATGAGCTCTGGTCGAAACTTACTCTACTGTTATTGTTGTGTGCATCTCGATGGACGGGTCGTCGGGCGAGCCGACCTTAGACTTGTCCTTCCACTATGTCTGAGAGATGCAAGTGCAAGCGCATGCCACTTGGGTGAGCAATGGCATGGCCTACTCGGTAAAGAACCATAAAGAAGCTGAACTTCAACACGTGCAAAGGCTTTACTACTAGGTCAGGTTAGGAAAAGTTCTTATCCAAATGGTCTTCCCTTTTTAAGTTGCTAAAAAAGAAGCATTTTTGTTTTCGACTCGCAAATCCATGAACGCAAACATGCAGAAAGGTGTCCTTACAAAGCGTCCTCGCAAACCCTGAAGAGATGCGTGTCCAATTTTTAGCGAATAAGTCGGTGCTGAACCCTAAAAGAAGCTTTGGCCAAGAGTATGTTCCTGAAAAATTATTGCAAGGTAGTATTGCGCAGAGTCTGTAGAAGGACTGATCGGATAACAACCCTGTGCGTACCTGCCTGTGCTGTTGTGTGTGTAAACTGCTACAACCATGCAGTCATCCAAATGACCGGGGCACATGCCTGCCATGATGCGCCAACCAAGCTATGAACAACGTCGGGGGAAGCGGAGCTTCATCAACTCCGTGTGCACTTCAACCATCGAAAATTTTGGCATTCGCAACTGTGTTAATTTCACCAGTGACCATGTCGAGGCCAAGCCAGAAACCCACCATCCTTGGGCCAGGTGACCAGATCACCAAACACTTCCAAGCTCGAATTTCATGAAAATCTATGTGTATGTGTGTGTGTGTGTGTGGGGGGGGGAGGGGTGCAGGGGGTGCTCACGCCTGTGTGACTGTGCCTGCGTTCGCGCAGGCATGCGGCACTGGTACTGCTGTGTGTATAAGCCAAGATTCTATTTCATTTGTGCACACGTATTTTTCGGCAGCTCCCCACCTTCGAAGTCTTTGTCAAAGTGAACACGTGTGACAACTCCACTCTTGATGTAAGGCTCCCAGAGGCTCACTAAGGTTTCTGAATCAAGATTGACGGTGTAGATGATGAAGTGTTCAACACCATGCTGAAGGTGGAACTCCAGCCATTGGGGAAGCATGCGCAAGCCGTATATTGCATTTGGATAAACATCTCGAACGCACGCAGCAGTGCGATACTGTTGTAGCAAACCGCTCTTCTGCTCTGCCCCTACAGTTCCTACGTGATTCCCGTCGCCATCATCGAGAGAAACCTCAAACCTTTCAAGGTGCTTTTCTTCTTCTGGCCAATCACAAATGAAAACCAGAACTCTTTGGTAACCAACGTAAGTCTCATTCCCAATCACGCGAACCTTGGTCTGATGGGACTTCTCAGGTCCGGAACAGAACAAGGATAGAGCGCCACTGTTGTACAAGTACTCGACCGGATTCTCCGAATCGAATCTATGCATCAAAGCAATGTAGCTCGCATCTGGACCAAAGACGGGAACCGCACTAGTGAACTCCAACCTTGCAGAAGATCCTGGGATTGGAAAGGGCTCGATGTCAGTGACATTGGCCAAATCCCGACTGGTTTTCCAATCCCGTGCTAGTGTCCATGTGCGCTTGCTTCTTGCAGCCTGCAAGAATGCAGAGTCATCGCAAGTGGTTGAGTCCTCAGAGAATTTCACATCAGAATGTTCCACCAGATGGGAACTGGTTAGACATCTTCAAAGCCTGGCAGTTTCTATGATACTGTGAGCATCTGCTAGCTGCTACTGTTCTTTTTTCGTGGAATTCCCCGAGCACTGAGTTGGAGCCGAGCAGCAGCAAATGCTAAGAGTTTCAGAAGCAAAAATGAATACGCAGAGATCATGTCCGCGGCATAGCTCGGTATCGAGATCTACATTAAGCATTGAGCAAAAGCTGCAAACACACGTGGCTGCTCTAAATGTTCAAGCATTCAAGCCAATCCAAGTGCAAACTTGCAGCGTTAGCAACACGGGAAGGGCTCAACACCACGTACTCCAAAACCGTCCCATCAAAGATATGGTCATTCGTGGTCTTGACCCACTAGCGGTGTCTCTGTATTAGCTTCGGTTGAGTCTGCCACCCAAGGTCTTTGGGCACCAGGATTCCGCGGTTGGCCAAAGATGTCAAACAAACAACGATCCTCAACAGGCTTGAAAACTGCTCACATCTTCCCGAAGCTATGAGCTTGACATGAAACCAGGTTCATCTCCACATGATCATTGAGGTAATTCATCTTGTTGGATCTTCCCTTGCTACGACCAGTCTTTGGCTCCGCCACAACATCGGCCCCATTTTCATGGCACTCCTCATGGCACCTTGGAGAAATCTCAAATATCAATAGATATCACACCCAGGCTGCAACCAGAAATCTGCTGATTCTCCGCAAGCAACGATTTTTTTGTGTAGGAAGTCATCACCATTTTTGTCTTTCACATCACTATCTCTGGCCAGCCTGAGGGGTAGGTCACAGGGCCCGTCACAACCTTTCAAGCCACACGTCCCCATCGCAGCGGCCACTGTGCCACTATGATGCTGTGCCAGTGCGGCATGCAAGCCATGTCGATTGCGATTCGTGGAGGTTCGGTTTACCGATTCCTAGTAATTTCAAAGGTCACCAAGGAAAAAATGACACCCAAAATACAATGTCAACTAGGCATGCAGCATGCTGACCACATTTAGACTTTAACGCAGCGTTTAAGAAATCTTCAAACTTCTAGACATCATCCATTTCCATGTCTGCAAATCTAGTCATCTTTCAAGTCACCGGTGCACGTCCTGGACAGCAGTCGTACCTTTTCTGAAGCAACAGAAGTTCTTCACAGCTCCAAATCTACGAGGTGAAAAAATGGGCGGCAATGAAACCAGCCGCTATGATAAGATCACCATGGGGCATGCGGCACGGCTGCACTGCCGAAGCCGCAGCCCCACCAAAACTAAGCCGGAAATCAGTTCGCCACTTATCGCTGCTTGATCTGCAGGGGCGGAGCTGTAACGCTTGCAAGTAACACGAAACGCGGCT
The DNA here is from genome assembly GCA_009767595.1 of Symbiodinium kawagutii. NCBI lineage: Eukaryota > Dinophyceae > Suessiales > Symbiodiniaceae > Symbiodinium > Symbiodinium kawagutii. The sequence goes on from VSDK01016065.1 coordinate 1,207,006, forward strand.
GCTCAAGCAATCTCGCACACACGAAAGGGGATGAAAATTTGTTTGGCCCCCCACTTCCTTTTTGTGGTGTGCGTGTGTGATGTTTTTGGGCAAATAGTCCCCAGACTGGAAACCAGCAGCCAGCATTTCCCATGGTACTGGCAGGATTTGGGACATCCTGCCTCTCCGCAGAATTTGGCCTTTCCTGTTTTTCATTTTTCATGGTATTTGCAGGATTTGATGGCTTTATGGTTTTAAGCCTTATGGTTTATATTTCTAGATTTAAGGTTTTAGGCTTATGATTTTAAGGTGTATGGTTCTAGGGTTTTCGGGTTTGTGGTTTTAGGGTTTGAGGGTTTTAGGGTTTATGTTTTTGGGTTTGATGGTTTTAGGGTTTATGTTTTTGGGTTTGATGGTTTTAGGGTTTGAGGGTCTATGATTTGCGGAATGATGATTTTAAGGTTTTTGGGCCTATGTGTTTAGTGTTTATGGTTTTAGGTTTTGGTGTATGGTTTTAGGGTTTTGTTGCTTAGGCCTTTAAGGTTGGGGAGTGTTTGGTTTTCAGGAATTTGCGATTCATACTTTTAGGGTTGATGGTTTTGGGGCTTATGGTTTTAGGGTTTAGGGTCTGTGGTGTTAGGGTTCATGGTCTCAGGGTTTATGACTGTTTATGTTTGGTGTGTTCTGATGTTTCTATTTTCTTTGAGCTTTCTTTGAGGATTCGAAAGAAATTAAAGTTCCAAAAAACGACTCCAAGGTATGAAAAAAAAACAAAGGTAGCCCTCGCATGAAAGGCAGTGTCGCCACCCTCTTGAAGATCTGCTTCCGCAGCGGCAAAGGCTTCACAAAGGTTTGCGTCAACTTCACCAGTTCTCTGATGGAACATGGAATGACACGGAATGATTCAGTATGATCTATGGAATGGCACTGTTGCAGAGTGGTACCACGAAGTAAGCTAACTTAGGTTGTAACTAGGTTAACTACCACTTAAAGAAAATATTTAGCTGTCCCATTCCGGTGCCATGACATGTCCAACCAATCCATGCGTCGATTACCTTCAGCGCGCACCTGAGGTCCACCGAATGTCACCTCAATGTTGGCCAAGGCGGTGTCCCAGTTCACCTCACCGCAGTGCCATCAAATCAAACGACCGGACCCTGCAACCCCAACTGCCTTGAAACTAGCAACTCTACATGAAATATCAAGATCTGTTGGAACTCTTGGTGAATTTCGCATCACCTGACCATGAGATGCACCTTCTGGAAGAGCTCGTCCACGTTGCCCTGCTTGGCCACCAGGACGGCACGCTTGCCGTAGGGCACAGACTTGAAGAGCTCCACAGCCAGGCCTGTTGCGCGATTCGGCACCGGTGGCACTGCTTCCCAATCACTGCTTCTCCGCCAATTCCGACCCGCAACCAATTGATGACCATGGTTTCATCATGTTTCATCAAGTTTCATCATGTTTCATCCCCTGAGTTCCACCTCATCTTTCTCGTCTTTTGTCGAACATTCCCTTCTTTGTTCTGCCTTTGAAGTATCTCTTACTTCCTTTTTTTCTTCAACCCTTATCTCTTACACAATGGGTTCCTTTGGTTACACTTTGCTATCAAGATTGCCTTGTCTGTACCAGACCCAATAAAGAGGGGAACGTAACGAAGCAAGCAAACCCATCCTTGGCTGAGGGTTGTCAGTCCTGTCTTTGGTAATCTGGGTGATCTGTTGTTTCCTCACAGAATAGTAGCCCACTTTGCTGGGGCGATTGCTGCGGGATTCAGCCTGAGGCGGCAACTAATCCACTCAACCAGTTGTGAGTCCCTTTCTTTGGGTCAGGTGATCGAACTTTCAAGGGATTAGCAAAGTACCCCATGTTGGAGAAGCGCTACACTTCGTCAGTCCAGATCCACCCAAAAGTACACAGTAGAACGCAATCTTATGTTCACTAAGCAGCTTTGTCTCTGAAGGTCACCCCAAACCAGGTCTCTACAAGGTTGGTGTTCTTCAAGGAGTTGCTGAACGGTCTTGCCCGTCAGGAAGGCTGGTTTCCTTTCCATTCCTACATAGCCAACAACTTTTCTGGGCAAGTATACCGACGTAAGTCTTTATCGACCATCGTTCTCCATCACCACTTTGTTTTCAACTTTTTGCTGGACTATCAACTTCGCTTGCATTATTTGGAAAACAATTGATATTCATATTGTTCTCACATTCTCAATTGCTTCCATCATGGGATTTTTCATATGGATTCGGTGCTCTTAATCTTAAGTACCAGCTTAGTAAGCAATTTCTTGACTCCAGTGCCGAGGCGTGTCCAGGTTTGAAAGCACGTCATCCGCTGACCTTCCCATATTGATCGTACATCCCTACAAGGGACCGGGCCCCTGAAGTTCGCTAAGTTGGCTCATAACTAGGGTAACTACTAGTTGTGGTAGATATAACCATAGTTAAATGGCTTATTAAGCAACTTATAACTTTTTTTTTTCCTCCTTAGCCCCCGAGTCGGAAGCAAGCCAAAGGCCGACCTGCTTGAGTGAGCGCTTTGGCACCTAAAGCGACTACCAAAAGGAAGGGAGACGCAACCGATACAAGGCTGAGACCTTGCTAAACTGCAAGAGGAGGTCTTGAACGACCTCGGACCCCAAGGAGATACGACCCGGAAGGGCGATCTCGCCAAACCCACAGTCCAGGTCGCAAAGAGAGCGACAAGGACCCGAAAGAAAAGAAGTGCCATCGGAGAAGGTGAGCTGACAGACAGCATCAACCCAGGAACGGTACAAAGCGGGAATGGTGGGGCAAAAGAGGCCCAACGTGGAGTCATCACAGGTGGAGGACCAAGATCCCTGATGGTAGATCGGAGGAAGATGGCCAGTCTGATGGATAAAGGCCCAGAGCAGCTCAAGTAATGAAGTGCAATGATACTGACCAACAGTCCGAGGGTACCACTCAAGAGAATCAAGCCAAGCTCGGAGGGTCGTGCCAAGCAACTTATAACTAAGGGAGCCCACCTTGTATGAGTATAACTGTGCCTCGTGGCTGCTGGTCATTCACGTCCTTCTCGACACAAATGTGGGTCGAGTTTTACCGACGGCATTTATGTTCAAATGTTGGCCTACCATTTGGTAAACTAACCTCATGGTCAATATGTACCCGTGTCATTGATTAACCACTTGGATGACCCACTCCTATGTTTTTCATCAACCAGCTGGTCAATGGTTCACTGGCGAAATGACCACCATCCGTCAGGCCGCACATCTGTCACTTGTCTATGCTTAAGCCAATTGGGTGTTTGCTCAAGTCATAGGGGTACCCCCAAATCATCCCATGTTCAACCATCAATGGTAATTAGTAATAAACCAACCATAACTTTGGGTCCCCCTATTTTTGAGAACCCACCATGAAGTAGTTGTTCAACCCTTCGTGTTTGTCGTTATTCCCTATGATCAACAACAACAAACTACCTGTTTTGGAGAAACCACCATGGTTCTTCACCATAGTTCAACTATCACTAACCATTCTTATTCACTATTTGGCTGTTTCTCAAGTCATAGGGGTACCCATAAGTCATCCATGAAAATAGTCATTTATAGTAATAAACCAACCATAACTTTGGGGGTCCCCCATGGCTTGAGAACCCACCATTTGTATCTGGTTGGTGGTGCTCACCAGTGCTCACCACCCCGATGAAAAATCTGCTCGTCAACCAACCATTTGACAATACTTACTAGTGAAAATCATCAAAATGTCAATCAAACCACCAACCAGCATTGTTTCACCACTATTGTTGGTTACTATTCCCTATCATGAACCACTACTAACCATGGTTTCGTTTCAAACCACCTTTTTCTCGAGAAACATGGGCGACCCACATGGGTCAACCACATGCTGCGATGATGCGCCTCCTGGGCTCATCTCTGCAGCAAGCCACACCCAGCCCTTGCCATCATCCTCCACCTGCCCGCCATCACGCGCCATGGCGCGCGACGCCATGTCCCAAAGAAACTCGTGATTCACTGGAAGATTCTGCAATCGATGAGTCATCATCTAACTATTCTGCATCTAATTAGATGTAATGATTGGTATGGTTGAATCAATGACCATGAATATCCAATTCTTTTGAAATTCCGATGGAACAAATCGCGACCCCGCAAATCGCTGCCAGCGCAATGCACAGCGGCCTTCTGTGTCTCATCCACGCCGTAGCCAACGCCACCCTTGGTCACAAACCTTGAGCACACGGTGCGCGGAGTGCTTTGGAATATCTGTCACAAAAAAAGGCTCGAACGGAATGATTTCTCTCAGGTAGTTCATATAGTTCCCCTGTGCCAAATCGGATGCCCCCCGGCATGGGACAATGCCGCCTGGCCCAAGCCAAGAGACATTGGGTTGGCCATCTGCTCCTTCAACTTGGCAACGCCCACTGCGATGTCCTGCCGTTACCCGCAAAACAGACATCTTCGAGCAGCAAACACCACTTTCAGATGGAAATCTAATCACTCGAAAACAATTAGAGAACTTCAAGTTTCCAAGCTCGGCCCCAATCTTCGCGCACTGCCTCTGCAAAGGGTCCTTCTTGCCGATGTTTCCTGGAGGAGGTCCCTTCCAAAGTCCGGAGTAGCGCTTGAAGCCCTGAGGAGTGAAGTCACCGTGGAAGAACTTCACGATCAGCTCGGAGAGCACGGTGCCCTTTGGTGGGTCGCCACCAGCACCAGTCAAAAGGCTGTTGTAGAAGTTCTGGATGTCAGCATCACCTGCTGAGAATCTCGGAGACAGATCCATCTTCCATAGCCAAAGCCATGCAGGAAGTAGTAGCTATGAAGCTGGTTGCTGCACAAACTACACTTCTCAAACCGATCACATCAATCACCAAGGATGACTCAGGATGACAAAGAGCACATTCTAGTCTTTGCACGCATATTTGTGCTGTTGCACCGGTCGGTTCTGCGAAGCCATGGTCAACCTTTGCTCTTCGGTCATTGATTCTCCAACAGGACTCATGCTGGGTATTACAACCGATTTCAACATGGATACCGACCATAGCTCGCAAGAATCCGACGGGCAATGCTCAAAGCTAGGGGCTGATGTCATACTCGCCACCACCACGAGCTTGCAATGTGAGCGGAGATGTGGTAGGAGTCGAGGACAGCCTGAAGGAGCAGGTTTTGCAGGGCTTTGCCACAAGAATTTCCAGGTTCTGTTGCAGAATTTCTCGTAGCCATGAAATTTGGTCGTGACACAACAAACTTTTGTCCCTGTTCCCCATGACACCTTAGCCCTGGGAACCCATCACGGTGCCAACCATGATGTGCTATACGTACCTACCGGTGGGAAGTCACATACCCAAAACCTTGACAGTTTGGCATCTGAGTGGAATTTAAGCATCCAAATGGGAGGTCAAACTTGAACTGCCATGCCCACGTCGTCGCATCTTCGTCAACTGAGAATCACCTCTCGCTTCAAACAGTTCATGTCGCGCACCTCATCTTCATGTGATGGGTATGTCCGCGGAAGACCATGATCCCCAGAAGAATCATGGATTTTCCCTAGGGAAACGAGGCAGCTATGGCGGTCACACCACCTATGGACCACCACCTTTAGGGTTAGCGCCTGGGTGCCACGAAGGCAGTGATGTAATGGGTCACGGTGAAGGCAGCCAGCGAGAGGAAGCCCGCCCTGAGCCGCGATCTGAATGGGTTAACACTATGTATTGGTAGGCAGTAGAATAAACAATATATAGTGGGTTTATTATTGTTAAAGAAATAGTGGGTTATCTTCTTTATAGTGGGTTTATATCTTAGTAGAAATACAATATAAAGAAGATAACAATATCTAAGAATAGTGGGTTACCAACTGATAATAATAGAATAGGTATCCATTATTTATGTACAGTAACATATTGGTGCCCACAATGATATTCTTGAGGATATCTGATACTCTCGGAATAGTTCAAAATGAATTAGCTTTCCACCATCGTCATGTTCGCCCGCAAACGATCTGATCAAAATCCTACTCTAATGAAACTTCTGTTCACTCCCTCCCTAGACTTTCCTGCAGAACCTCCACTCCGGGAATTAAGAACCTGAGAAAAACCAATGACATGATTCTCTGCAGTTTTTGAAACATTCTACGCTGTGCAGCAACAACATGGATGCGCTGTAAATCATCGTTCCATACAATCCACCACCAACAACCGACTATTGAATCATGAATGTTCCCTTGCCAGAAGCGGCGGCCAACAAACCGCAAAGCCCCTAGAGAACCATCCAATATGAAATCATAAACCGCTCCAGCCCCTGCGGAAAAAATGCTACGCTGAAATATATTCGAGCGACCGCCAAAATGAAATGGAAGGGAAATAGCATATGGTGCAATGTTGTCCTTCGATACAACAAGTCGATTTTCTTTCAGTGGTTTTGTGCCTATCTCCTTTCCATCCTGTTCCCAAGGCGGAACTTCTTGGCAGTACCCTCCTAATCACTGGTCACACCTGTCATCCATTCTAGTCATGACCATCCACTAGCTATTCCAGCTCCATCATCATGTGCCATTTCTGATACCTTCGATCTGCCACTGAGCAACACCAATAGCCGATTGGAGGAGCGTGCCATGGTTAGCTGCTGCTATAGGCGGGTGCTTGAGCGGAGCTGAGGGGCTGCAGTGACCGATGCAAGTGATGGATTTGCACATTGGATTTCATGGCAAGGCCAGAAAACAAAACGAGTTTCGGAAACGACAATGGTGGGGGAATGGATTTTGAAGGGCTTTTTCTCATCTGAAAACAAGCAATTCTGACGGCATTGCATAGAGATTTGAGGACAAAAGCGTATCATATCACGCTAATTTCCAGTGCAAGAACCTGCGCATCTACTTCTTTTTGTTCCATTTGCGATTTAGATTTTTCTACTAGGAGAAAAATATGGCCTTGGATACACAAGAGGCGACCAAGACCAAACTCATCTTGAGGCATCCCTCACATTCAATGCCAATCATTGAAGCTTGAGTACCCAAAGTGCTCAAAAGAATTGGCCCAGCACCACACCACGCTTATCGCTGCTTCACCTGTCACAGGCTCAAAAACATGGACAGTAGTAGTTCCAAGTTCCAATGTTTTGGGGATAATGAGGCTTTCGTTGGGTACAAAGCTTGACCGCCACACGCGGAAATCTCTGCAAGCAAATTCAAAAGCGGCACTGCATGGAGACCAAGAACAAAAAAACAGTCAACTATCAATCCTAGGGTACGGTCACTGGCCTGGGTTGTTTTCAGTATATCATCATGAACTATATCTGTTTTCCTGGGTTATTTTTTCATTGTCATCGTTGTGGGACTTATATGTTCTTTCCTCGTTCTTCTTCTTCTTCTTCTTCTCCTTTTTTTCTTCTTCTCCCTCCATCGTCTGGTGAGAACCATTGCTTCATATCATTTTTACTTCATCTTCTGCATCTTGTTTCATCTTCTGCATTTTCCTGAGTGGATGTATATATGTTTGCCTTCCATCCTCTGCTTTCATATGATTGTGATTGTCCTTCCCTCCATGACATTTTTTGTTTTCTTCCTTCATCTTCTTCTTATCGTGATTCTCCCTCCTTAACGCACAGGTCTATGCTTTCTTGATACAAGTTTTCTTCAGACAGAATGCGAGGTGTCTTCAGTCTCTCGTCTCCTTTCTTTGTGTTGGCAGCAGGTGCTAAAACAGCATTGCAAAAGCAGCGGCTTTTCTCACAGCTACCGAGGGCCCGTGCTGATTGAGGCGGCGAGCACGCCGGAAATGAGATCAAATGGAACATGTTTCTGAGTCAATCGGGTGGATTTGCAAACCTTTCACACTGAGGGTAACTTCTCTTTGACTTAGAAACAGCCTTGGAAGACTTCCCATGAAACACAACTTTGCCACCACTTACGACTGACTCCATTTCTCCGTGCCTTCCCGCTTTCGTTAACGGGTCAGCAATCTGATGCCGTGTTGGCACCCAAAGAATTCTTGCCTTCTCTCCCTGGGGTTGGGCATCATACGTACAAAGCTGTCTAAGTATGGCAACACCGATAGCAGTCTCACGATCACCAACACCCTGACTATCACAACGTATGGTATCGAAAACAGATTTACAATCAGTAATCATCCGAAGAGGCATAAGTTGATCCCAGGCAACAGTATCACCATGCTTCACAACCCAAGAGCCGTAGTAGATTTCCAAGAGCAAAGTTCGCTGATATTGCCCTGCAGAGAATCCCATCAACGCAGAGTGCGTCTCGGCCGAAAAGCTGCTCTCCAAAATCCGTTTGTTCGTCTTCGACTTCCAACTGACAAAGTTTGCATCAACTGGATCCGTCCTGTCAAGGTCGCTCTTTCTGCAAAAGCCAACCATGCATCCCTTTTGAGAGTACAGTAAACGCTTGTCAGCCAGGGATTGAACAAGATCACCATCATCCTCATCAAGTTCAACACCCAAACTATTAAAGAGTCCAGCATCATGCCAAGAACAGACCGCAATGTCTTTACCAAGATTCCTAAAACAAAAAGAAGTATCATTCTGTTTAACAATCTTAACCAACTTATTCGCAGCAACCAAATCACGAACAGTCAACATATTCACACGTTTTTGCAATTGATTAACACCAAAACTGACATCTGGCCTACTCTGAGTGGCAAGCCATTGGAGTGAACCCAACACCGATCGGAAATCACTTTGTTCTTCGTCAGAGACTTTACTGTCAAGTTGTTTCTTTCGTTCCGCAGAGAGAGAAATTGAATCCAACCTCCCTTCGATGAATCCCTTCTGACGCATGAAAATGACAGCTTCACCATTTTCTTCACCAACCACGACCTCCTTTCCACAGTAAGTAATCCCTGGTCCCTCATGCACCAAGCCCCATTCCCCAAAAGGAAAACGACTATGCAAGAGTTCAACCGTGGACTCAGCTTCGGGGGTTCCATCAGTGGCAATCAAGAGGTCGTCAACATGGAGAACCAGTAAACCCTTAGGACTACCTGAGGAACTTCTCAAAATGAACAAAGCCGGATCAAGTATACTGCGTTCGTACCCCATTTCATCCATGATAAACTTGGAGATTTGGTCATACCAAGCTCGGGGCGCGTCTGGTCTTCCGTAGACTGGACGCTTCAAACGCAAAATTTGATCGCTTGACAAATTGGGCAATCCCCTCTCAGGCAAGAACATGTAAAGTGGTTCACCCTTCGATTCCTCTCCTTGGAGAAAGGCACTGCTGATGTCTCCATTTCTAAGATGGTGAGTCCAACCGAAAGACGCAACTAAGTGAAGAAAAGTCATGAAACTGCTATGTTGCACTGTGGGTGCATCAAGCTTCACGGCCCCTGACATGCTATCTGGATCATTTTGGCCCTGAATACAGAGCCTTGCTTTGGCTTTCAATGGGAGTGGCAATCCATCAGAAGCCTTCAATCCTGCATGTTTGTTGCGATACACGAATCGACACTTGAGTACTCTTTCTCTTTTTGTCTCCAGGATATGCTTGCTTTGCTCCGGAGTGAGTGGCTCCACAGCGTCATAGTCAAGCCATGACTGCCACTCCTTTGCTTCAGCTTCTTCGTAGGCAACTTTCTCTTCTGGTTTTATTCTATTAAAAGGAACTTCTTTATCAAGAGCTTTTTGTTGTTTCCGGCTGGAGACAGTAAGAAAAACATCACCAACCTTTTGTTTCTTAAAACCAACAGGAACATCATCCAAACACACCTGTTTACGAGTACGACCAACAAAAATAGAAACCAAAATGTCAGCAGGTCCACCAAGAATCAAACCAGTAGAATCATCAAGATTGGTCCATTTCACTTCATCTTCAATCAAACGCCAAGTCCCAGAAATGAAGGCCCACGAAGTTCTGTACGGGAACATTTTGCTATCGTACTTGGGAACGGGAACCCTCAAGGCATACGACTTATACGCAATCAGAACAGGGTTGCCCATGTGGTCGGTCTTCCATCCAGCACTGCTACACAACGCTTTGAGATGTTCGGGACACTCCTCAACCCTGGAAGGATTTTGGGGAACTTCAGCCGGATGATCCATGCCCTCATCATCATCCCCCGCATCATCATCAACAGGCATATCCAAAGACTCCTCATTGGGTTTTCCTTGTCTAGTAAGGTCATCGTACTCCCCTTGCGTGGTCTTCATCCCCTTGAAAAGAGTCAAAGCCTCCTGAACTTCGGGTTTCCCATAGAGAACCTCTTCACCAACAGCTTCTCTACAATGCTCTTGAGCAACCAGGTAAGCCCTACCACCAAAGACCAACCACACATTGGACTGTCCTTGCAGCCCCACCACCAACGCAGGACCGCGCCAAGCTTTGACCAAACCCTGGACCCCTTTCTTCCTAAACTCCCGGTAAAAGAAACACTTGTCACCAATTTGGGGTTCTGACCAAGGCCTAGTTCGATTTCTGGCAGTCCTCATCATCATATGGTGAGCCTGAGAACGAACAAAAGCTTGTCTCGCCTCACACCGAAGTTTCATCCGCGTAGCAACCTGACTATCTTTATCTCCAACCGACGGATGAAAGGCACAACTGTCACCGTTTTCCTCAATTTCCCCATAAGCACGTGGTTCTTTCCCAAACAATAACTGAGATGGTGAAAAACCATGTTCCCTGACCAACATGTTCTTAGCCATCGTGATTTCATCAGCAACCCAACCAAGTTGTTTGGTGTCCGTGCAATCAACCTGGGTGATAGCCTTACCAAGCATGTCCTTCAGGATAGAGCCACGCCGTTCAATCTTGCCATGTTGCCAATGCGCTTGACCAGCTATAGGAACCACGGTCACCCCAGCTTCACCTAAAGCCAAACCAAAGGTCCTACTACCCAAACCGGTCTCCAAGTCAATAGACAGCTCAAGTGGTTTCCCAGCCCATTTCACCCAAAAGGCAAAGAAAGTCTCAACAAAGGTTTCGGGGGTATGGTCACACAGCAACACAACCTGGTGGTACATGGTAGCTCGATCCAAGATGCTAAAAAACCAGTGTCCTTTGTTCGTGGTATCCTTCACTTGGAAACAATCAACCATCACTTGATCATTGAACTGAAGATCATGTGGTGGTATCCGAGCAGTTCGATGCAACCTAGGTCGTTGGGATTTGGCACACGCAGCACACTCAATGAATCCCGCGGCCTCAACCATATCTTGACTAGCACCAGCCCCTCTAAGGAAACGCTGCATGTCAGACTTGTGGGGATGACCCAAATTACAGTGCAGTTTTCTCAACATGGATTGCGCCGCCTGATCCAACTTTCGTCCTGCAGGAATGTTGAAAGTGACGCCCGAAGGATGGATTTGACTGTTCTGTCCTTGACCCTCTCCCGGATCATCCTCCATGTCAGCATCCCCTTGAACAAAGACAGCATTAACTTGAGCTAAAACCTTGTCAACCGAATGGTCAGTCCACTTCAAACCATGGTTCGGTTTCCCCAAACGCTTCTTCACTCCCAAAAGCAACCTGCTCAACCGATTGGGGTCCTTACGCTTGATCAACCGAATGTAACCACGATGAATAGCCCTAGCCAATTCAGGAGTATACTTCCCAGCATTCCTGGCAACGGATCCACCCTGACACTCTCCATGTTGATGAACCACATGAGTTTTCGTGTTGGGACACCTTTGCGATAATTCATCCAAGATCTCTTGACTAGTAGAAATCCACATGGTAGGTTTCTTCAACAACAACCCAGCGGCGCTACTACGGAAGTTGAACTGACAACCATGTGACACTCCCATGTATATCTTGGGGTGATTGAGGATCCGCTGCAAAGGAGGTTCTTTGATGGATTGACTGGCCAACGGGTTCTCGAGCAACAAATCACCGTCCGTTTCCAACTGGATGTTGAACAGGTCCTCACAGAGATCCAAGAAAGGTCGTTCACCCTTCCTCAACTGAGCGAGTCGTCTCTTCTCTTGCATCGTCCGATCGTTCGTGAATGAAAGAGGTGACCAAAAAGTACATGGGTATTCAACCAGAACCAACCTAGGCCTCTGTTCCCGGACAAATGATTTGAGCTGTTCCCTAGCTTCAGGATCCCTAAGATCACAACCATAAATCTTGTCCATCGGCTGCATGACATTCCAACCCCGTTGTGCAAATTGAAGACTCACTTCAGCAGACCCACCAAACACTTCCAAGACATCGGGTCGCGAATCACCAAACATGGATTGGGAGAGAAAGGCAACACTACCTACCGTGCATGCGACTGTAAACCAACAAACCGCAGTTAAAATCTGGGAACAATTGCCTGATAATCGCTTCAGAGTTCCCATATGTTGGCCCGTCTACGACGTCGATTGCCATCTCGAATCCGTTCACGAATTACCCGCTCAGGGAGAACCTCCCTCAATTCTTCTTTTCCATGCTCTTCTCGAGTTCTGCCAGTTGCCCTTCGTTCATCGCCGCCACAAGGTGATCTGGGGCTCCTTGAGGATGTTGCGTCCTGACGGCTCGCATCAGAGGCTGACCATCCATCTCTTCTGTCTGATCCGCCTGCTTCATCTTTGCCCCAGAATTTCCATTTCCCGAACCAAGGGCTCGATCTCGAAGTGCTGGATTGAACTTCTTCTGGGCATCTGCTGCATTCATGTGGTTGTACTCCTTGTTCATGGTCTCGCGGCAATGAGGAAACATCGTGCACCCCCAAAACGGCTGGCGAGATGCTCGATTGGTCCTCTCGATCATGGGCACTCGACACTTGCAGCATAGGGGTGGACGCATTGCTTCTTGCAACACTCCGTCCTCCAACATCTGTTCTTCGGTCTCGTAGGCAAACATCTCGAGTTCGGCAATCAGCCGGTCCTTGCTGAACTGCAAGTACTGGTTGCTCAGAGGTTCCAGCTTCTCGACATAGAGGTTGAACAACTCCCCTTTCGAGAAACGTTTCCAGTTTGCGGGAAGTGCACGGATCTTCTGAGGTTTGAGCGACACATAGATCATTTTGAGACGCTCCACCGACAACTGCTCCAGTTGATCGCGAGGCACATTCGTCATCTTGATGAGCTCCTTGATCATGTCCTCCTTCTTGATGTAGCCCGACTTGGCCACCATCGCTAGCTTCACAAAGTTTCGAAGAAGCTACAGTCTCAAGCACGATTTGCTCTGAGCCATGGCAATCATGCATGTAACCATCAACCACCATAATGCCATTATCATCAGCTTGGGTCTCCACTTTCAAGGGCCCTCGGTCATCAAAATGGAAACCCAACATGCCCACACCCCTGTCCTGAGGAGACGCAATCATCGCTTCCTCCAAGGAATCGATGAACGACGTCCAAGACAAAGACATCAAAGTAGACAGCTGAGCATCACCTGCCGATAGAATGCCAAAACCGATGTGACCAGTGATGGTCACCTTCATCTCCGAGGCCGTGTCCAAGTTCTTGAAGAAGTACTTGTCCTGTGAAAGGTCCACCACTGCCCCGAGCTGTCTCAAAACCTTGGAGCTGATCAAAAGAGGAACGTCTTCTTCAACCACGCTTGCCCTGATCAGCACTAAAGACTGATTGGCTCCCACATACATAGGAAACACCAGAGCAAACATCGAGCGAATGCGTGGACCTCCTCCGAAACGATAGGGCTGATCGTCTCCAGTGACCACAAAAGGCACTCCGTTGGCATTCATCCAGGCAACATGATCCTCAGCCCATGTAAATCCCATCACAGTCCTGGCACAGCATGTATCTGCAAGAGCCATCCCTCCTGTCAGTTCACGAAGATTGGTGGAGGTGGCCATCACCACAGAGTGAACGTGCTCCTCCGGGAAGTTTGCCGCAATCAGCACAAAAGCGTCGTCTGAGTCAGTCTCGCTATCCTGGGCAGAAACCACGAAAGTTCCTGAGGCCGGCTTCGTGGCTCCACCATGCTTCCCGTTCTTGTCCTTCTCGGTGTTGGCCTTGTCATCTTTCTTGGCATTCCGACTGGGGCAAATGGCGTCCTCATGCCAATGGCCATATGCCAAGATTCCCTTCGACCGACATGCTGCGCAGGGCATCTTTGCTTTCATCTGTTTTATTCTTTCTTCTCTTTGGGCTTCTGTCTCATTCTTCATGAAGCCTCTGTTGCGTGTCATAGCTGCGCGCTTGCGCGCAGCGTGCGTCAGCAACACCTCTGCCTCATACTGCAAAGTCTCAGGATCCTTGTCGTTCTGAGAGTCCCACTCTTCATCATCAAAGAGCGCAGGATCCTCAGGCTCCTCCGTGGTGACATGGACCTTGTGAGATGGCTTTCCATCTCGCTTTCCTTGCCATCGATTCTCATTTCTCGCATGACCATCGTCGCCCTCATACTTTTTGATCTGAGGGATTGTGGCCATCATAGCACTCCGAAGCTTCTCATAGGTGTAGTCACCACCAGCTGCAGAGATGATCTGGCGACGGGTGTTCTCGGAGACCATCGACTTCTCCAAGAACCAGAAAGCCTTGGAAGTGCCCTCAAGGCAACTTCCCACTTCTGTGAGTTTCTTGCACTGAGCCCGAAACTCCATATCGTAGCTCACCATCTCCTGTCCCTTCTGACGATGAAAGGAGCGGTAAAACTGGCTCAACGTCTGGAAGGTTCTCAGAAACTCTAATGGTTCTAATTCCGACCAGAGATGTCGAAGAAGTCGGTCGACACCTTCAGCATGACGCAAGCTTCGGAGATCCAAAGATTCGGTCGCAGACCAAGCTTCACCTGTCAACCGCTCAACCAGTTTCCCTCCTTGGAATTCAGGGTCCACACCTGTGGAAGTCTGATACAATCTCACTCTACGCTCGTAGTCTCGCATGGGTGTGCTTCCGTCATAGGAAGGCACAAAGTCCTTCCCTGCATTTGGTCGCTTGTCGCTGCTTGCATAACTCCTCATCTGTGAAGAGCCATCCAGGGTTCGCACCGAAGCTGACGGGGCTGCTGCTTGACTCGTTCTTCCATAGTCACTCCTTCCCTTGGCATCTCCTCCATGTCCATCCTGGCTGGACCTGGCTTCCTGCCCAACAGACTGACTACTTTGGCTTCCAGAGTCTCCCCACCATTCCAGAAATTCCCTGTCAACCTTCAGCCATCCTCGACGGATATAGTCCTGAAGCGCATCTTCAAGATTCTCACCCCACACCCATGTCGAAGGCGTCCAAAACCATCGCCCTTGCGGCCAACCATTCGACCACCACTCACCATAGCCCCAGTGAGTGCTGCCTGAATGCCAGCTCTGCTCATACGGTACCTGCTGCTCACCACTATCATCCTCAAAGTCATCATGATGCTCATCAGCTCCTGCTTCATCAGCGGCATGCTCATCCGCTGCGCCAGCTCCTTGCTCAACCCGGCCATCGGGATAAAAGCTCATCTCAGCCATCAACCCAAAAGTCCCTTCTCGCACAGCTCCGCGCCACCAATGTTGGCAGCAGGTGCTAAAACAGCATTGCAAAAGCAGCGGCTTTTCTCACAGCTACCGAGGGCCCGTGCTGATTGAGGCGGCGAGCACGCCGAAAATGAGATCAAATGGAACATGTTTCTGAGTCAATCGGGTGGATTTGCAAACCTTTCACACTTTGTGATTGCCTTCGCCGTGCATGCGTGTATGTTTTTCCATCATCATCATCATCATCAACATCATCAACACCGTTATCATCATCATCATCGTCGTCATCAACATCATCAACACCGTTATCATCATCATCATCGTCGTCATCAACACCATCATCATCATCATCATCATCATCATCATCATCATCATCGTCGCCATCATCATCATCATCATCATCATCATCAACAACAACACCATCATCATCATCGTCGTCGTCGTCGTCGTCGTCGTCATCATCATCCTCCTCGTCGTCGTCATCATCAACACCATCATCATCATCATCGTCGTCGTCGTCGTCGTCATCATCGTCATCGTCATCATCATCATCATCATCATCATCATCATCATCATCATCATCATCATCATCATCATGGGCATCCTTTCTTGGTTTGACCCTATTTTTCCTATCATTCCTTCTTCGCTACTTCTTCATTGTCTTTTTTGTTCTTCCTTCACACTTTATACAATTCATCTTTGTTCCTCTTCCCGCAGATGTCCTTTTTTGTTGTCTCGTTCGTCTTTATCGTTATTACTCCTTTCTCTTCTTCTTACCTTATTGCTTCTTAGGATTCCTCCTTTCGTTTGACCTTTTTCTTCACTATCTGTTTCTTGAATCATGATTCTTCTTTTCATGGTCATCATCATTATCATGTCGAATTTTACCTTCTTGCATCATCATCACCATTATCACCATCATAATGGCCGAATTATCATCGTCGTTGTCTTCTTAGCTGATATATTGCACTTGCTTCACATTATTAGGAATTGCTATATCTATTCTGTCTTCTTGTTTCCTGTATGGTTCCTACATCTAAGAATTGTTCTTCCGCTTTCACATTGATTCCTCTTTGTTCATAGTGTTGTGTTTCTTCTTTCATCGTCTCACGTTCTCATTCATTCACATTACCTTCTACTTTTCTCTTCCTTCATAATCTTTCTTTCTCTTCTTCTTCTCCTTCTTCTCTTTCTTTTCTCTTCCTTTTCTTCTCTTCATTTTTCATTGGCTTCTGATTGGTTTCTTCATCTTGTCTTCTTGCAGCTCTCTTGAGCGTCTCCCTCCTCTTCTCTTTGTCACTGTGACTGCGGCTGCAGCTGTTGCGCCCAACGAAACACGGAAAAGAGCCCGCCTGGGGTCTAAGCCGGAAATCAGTTCGCCACTTATCGCTGCTTGATCTGCAGGGGTGGAGCTGTACCGCTTGCAAGTAACACGAAACGCGGCTGCTCAAGCAATCTCACGCACACACGAAAAGCAGTGTCGCCACTGGATCTGCTTCTTTCATCTCGCACGCGAAAAACTTCACAAAGGCTTGGTTACCCTAAAAAAAATCTGGTGAACCTTGAAATGCCCAAGGAAGTGAAGATCTATGTTGCCATGTCTTCCAGTTGCGCCCACCTGAGGACCACCGAAGGTCACCTCAATGTTGGCCAAGGCGGTGTCCCAGTTCACCTCAGGGACCGGGTGTGAGCTTGTAAGAAGTCCAAATAGTGTCATATGACCTCTTGCAAATCGTCAAAAACGATCTGTTGGAGTTCTTGGTGAATCTCTCAGCTGACCATGAGATGCACCTTCTGGAAGAGCTCGTCCACGTTGCCCTGCTTGGCCACCAGGACGGCACGCTTGCCGTAAGGCACGGATTTGAAGAGCTCCACAGCCAGGCCTGGCAAACCATTCGGATTGGAAGGTCTCAATTCTCAAAGACTGAACGCATCGCCGAAATTCACTGGGCTGAAACCGTAGACTTCCTGTAGCCATGCTGAACGAGTATCACAGAATCCCGATAGTTTGAGGATAATCAACCACTGAAAAGTAAACGCAACTAGGAACACCGCCAAGCTCAGCTAAAGCAAACTCCAGCTGCATAGCACAGCTATTTTCGTATGCTGTGGCCACATGTCTGGCAATTCCACGACACATCGGCAGATCGACACCTCCAGGGCTCATCTCAGCAGCAAGCCACACCCAGCCCTTGCCATCATCCTCCACCTGCCAGGAGAAAAGTGGCGAAAGAGGCGGCAATAGAAACCTTCGAACCAGAGATCCATCAACTTCAAGAATCACCTTTGCGGTTGCGTCATTTTGCGTCTATGGGTTGTAATTTCAGCTCAAATAGCACGGTACCAAATGGAAAAGGCAAACGGTTTCAAAACAGTCCTTCAGCGTTCACTAGTGCGAACAGTCCAAATGTTGCGAACTTGAACCTTGCCTTCTGGGTCTCATCCACGCCGTAGCCAACGCCACCCTTGGTCACGAACCTAGGCTGGAAATCTTGAGCAAGCGCAGGGACAAAGCCTCCTCTTGCTTCCAAGACACATTGGGTTGGCCATCTGCTCCTTCAACTTGGCAACGCCCACAGCGATGTCCTGCAAAAATCTTCAAAGCAAAGCTGTAAACTCAGAAAACATCGCTTTCAGCTGGAAGCCTAGCTTCCAAGGGTTGAGAACGAACAATTTCAAAGCTTCCCTGCTGCTTCCTCTCCGGAGGGTCCTTCTTGCCGATGTTTCCTGGAGGAGGTCCCTTCCAAAGTCCGGAGTAGCGCTTGAAGCCCTGAGGAGTGAAGTCACCGTGGAAGAACTTCACGATCAGCTCGGAGAGCACGGTTCCCTGGAGCAGAGAACCGAGACTTCTCAAGCTTTGGAGTCCAACCGCATTCAATCCATCGAAGTTCGGAAAGGTCAAAGTTTGGGAAATGGACACGCTGTGCTTACTCATCCCATCCAAAGAATTTGGCAATCTTTGAGCCTACGCCTCACTTTGATCATGTCAGATCCTTTGACCATCACGCTCCCCTGAAACGTCTATCAAGGCTGCCACTTCACGTAAAAGTGACGCCAGCCTGACGTTTCTAAACGCGGCAAAAGTATGCAAATGTCTACTTTTCAGTTGAACTTTACAAATCAAAAAGTGATCCAAACCAGAAAAGTATGTAAACACCCGTTCAAGATCGTGCACCTTTATTGGCATGCACACATCATGAGAGTCACATGGCTTACCATGAACCCCGGCCACAGGCCCAGGACCAGCGATCCAAGATCTCTTCCGGCACCTTGGGGGGATCGCCTCCGGCACCAGTCAGGAGGCTGTTGTAGAAGTTCTGGATGTCGGCATCACCTTGGGGCGATCCTTTCCCTTAGCCTGAGCTCCTTTCATTCCCTTAGTTCCCCTGCTGATTTCGACCTCCTTTCACACTTACACTCCTGGAAACTAACACTTTGACCCTCCAAAAAAAAGTTTGGGGTTAGAAGAGCCGTTTCCGCAGAGAAGGGATACCCTTCTGTGAGGGTCCATGTTAGTATCCTGGAGGGTGAGGGTACTACTTTCATCCCCAAAACTTCCGCATATGAAAGCCCTAGGAATGATGGGATGACCACGTTACCCACTCTTCCAGGATCTGCGCCAAACATCACAACTTTCCTGCCGCAGTTACCTGCCGTTGCCTCTTTCGAGACTCCAGAGCTCGAGGTCCAACGATCACTCCACCAAACATGTACATATAATCATGTTTTTATCCCAGTCTGGTCAAATCTTCCGATTCGGGGCTTTTTTGCCAACATCTCCCACAAGCACAAGCAGCACACGTCCCACCACGTCTCCAAGTGCGAGCGGCTGATGTCGTACTCGCCGCCACCACGTGCCTGGAGGGAAGTGAGCTCCTGTCGGGACCTTAGCTTCCCGCATTCGAACCTCAAGAAATAGGGTCATCTCGGTTGTCGTTCACAGGGCGCTGTCTACAAACCAGGGCTTTCCCCCAACAATCCCAAAATTGGTGCCCATACCGATCTGCGAATTGTCATGCTCGCGCTCGACAAGATGGAGAGATTGGATGTTGTGAAAGCCACACCAGCTGTTTTTGTTGAATCGCAGCATGGAGTGGGTACAGTGTACAATGCGTCAACACAAGCAGAATCTGTTTGCCATCGCAAAACTATCGTGGAAACAAAAACTGGATTCTCGGACACGTCACAATGATATTCAGGAGGTTCCGTCTCAACGAGAGAAGCTATCTCGAATGCAAAAATAGGCTAGAATATTCACAACGAATACAAAAATAGGCTTCTCGAAATAGTATAACAATGCAATTTTACAAAGAAAAGAGAAATGAAGCGTTCTCGAGTAGACACGGACTCTCCACTTTGGCCAACCTGTCCGACCAGGCCACGGAGTGGAAGTGACCTTTGGTGCCACAAAAGCTGCATCAATGAAGCGGGTCACCACAAAGGCCGCAAGGCACAACAGTGCGGACCTCAAAACCCACTGCTGTGGGGTCACACCGCGATGGTCAACTGTTGTTGTGAACTTAACTTGGGTAAGGCTGGCGACTTGATCCTCTCAGATTAATATGCAACCGAATATTGGCATCGCAATCGGCAGTGACAACTTCCACCGACTCAGCAACTTGGAATTCCGCTTGTGGGTTGAAGAGGACAAATAACATTTCATGAACTTGTTACACAGACATAAATGACATAAACATGTTATTTTTGTCGATGTCTCTCGGGCACAACAATCCCCAGGAAGCAGAATCTCTGGCCCAACAATGGATGCATTGTCTTCTTCACCCTGATCCTGTGCCGAATCGACCCCAGGGAGAACCAAGTGACACCAAAACGCGGCTGCTACGTGGCATACTTCCAAGCAGAGTACGAACGACTCGAGTGACTGTGATGAAGGGCACTGCTTTCAGAGCCAAAATGTGTCAACAGTCCATGCAATGCCAGGTGCCAAGAAAAGTCACAGCATTTTTCAACGTCAGCAAGGCTGAAAACAAGCTTAAGACAAAGGACTGGACCCATGTTTGGTTGCCCGGCAATCACCTGCCCCAGTTGGTGAAAAGAGTAGTTCCTCGAGTTAGCCGACAGAGAAAGTGGGTCACGTTCACCAAATTCAGAACAAAGAACAAAAGAACGCCAGGATTATCAAAACACGGACACTGCTGACACTGCTTCCTGTGTTTATGGAATCTTGAACTTCCCGTAGTCTGAGTCTTTACAAAGAATCCGATTGCTGCTATCCGGTAGGAAGCACGCACGCTGGAAAGAACCAGATCTGTTTTTGAAATCCTCCGTCAAGGGCGACAGGCCCTCCGCTGTTTCACACGCGGTGCGGCACATAGGTTTGCTGGTGATGTCATGAACGCCATTCTTGGTGTAGTTGCTGCACTCGGGGTAGGTCACAGGGCCCGTCACAACCTTTCAAGCCACACGTCCCCATCGCAGCGGCCACTGTGCCACTATGATGCTGTGCCAGTGCGGCATGCACGCCATGTTGATTGCGATTCGTGGAGGTTCGGTTTACCGATTCCTAGGTTTTTCTTAGTAATCTCAAAGGTCACCAAGGAAAAAATGACAATCCAAAATACAATGTCAACTAAGCATGCAGCATGCTGACCACATTTACACTTGAATGCTGCCCAAGAAATCTTCAAACTTCTAGACATCATCCATTTCAATGTCTGAAAATTCAGTCATCTTTCAAGTGACCGGTGCACGTCCTGAACAGCAGTCGTACCTTTTCCGAAGCAACAGAAGATCTTCACAGCTCCAAATCTACGAGGTGAAAAAATGGGCGGCAATGAAACCAGCCGCTATAAGATCACCATGGGGCATGCGGCACGGCTGCACTGCCGAAGCCGCAGCCCCACCAAAACTAAGCCGGAAATCAGTTCGCCACTTATCGCTGCTTGATCTGCAGGGGTGGAGCTGTAACGCTTGCAAGTAACACGAAACGCGGCTGCTCAAGCAATCTCACGCACACACGAAAAGCAGTGTCGCCACTGGATCTTTGGCGTGCGTGTGTGATGTTTTTGGGCAAATAGTCCCCAGACTGGAAACCAGCAGCCAGCATTTCCCATGGTACTGGCAGGATTTGGGACATCCTGCCTCTCTGCAGAATTTGGCCTTTCCTGTTTTTCATTTTTCACGGTATTTACAGGATTTGCCTGGCTTTATGGTTTTAAGGCTTATGATTTCTAGATTTAAGGTTTTAGGCTTATGATTTTAAGGTGTATGGTTCTAGGGTTTTCGGGTTTGTGGTTTTAGGGTTTGAGGGTTTTAGGGTTTATGTTTTTGGGTTTGATGGTTTTAGGGTTTGAGGGTCTATGATTTGCGGAATGATGATTTTAAGGTTTTTGGGCCTATGTGTTTAGGGTTTATGGTTTTAGGTTTTGGTGTATGGTTTTAGGGTTTTGTTGCTTAGGCCTTTAAGGTTGGGGAGTGTTTGGTTTTCAGGAATTTGCGATTCATACTTTTAGGGTTGATGGTTTTGGGGCTTATGGTTTTAGGGTTTAGGGTCTGTGGTGTTAGGGTTCATGGTCTCAGGGTTTATGACCGTTTATGTTTGGTGTTTTCTGATGTTTCTATTTTCTTTAAGTTTTCTTTGAGGATTCGAAAGAAATTAAAGTCCCAAAAAACGACTCCAAGGTATGAAAAAAAACAAAGGTAGCCCTCGCATGAAATGCAGTGTCGCCACCCTCTTGAAGATCTGCTTCCGCAGCGGCAAAGGTTTCACAAAGGTTTGCGTCAACTTCACCAGTTCTCTGATGGAATGGAACATGGAATGACACGGAATGATTCAGTATGATCTATGGAATTGCACTGTTGCAGAGTGGTACCACGTAGTAAACTAACTTAAGTTGTAACTAGGGCAACTACCACTTAAAGAAAACATTTAGCTGTCCCATTCCGGTGCCATGACATGTCCAACCAATCCATCAGCGCGCACCTGAGGACCACCAAATGTCACCTCAATGTTGGCCAAGGCGGTGTCCCAGTTCACCTCACCGCAATGTCATCAAATCAAACGACCGGACCCTGCAACCCCAACTGCCTTGAAACTGGCAACGCTACATGAAATATCAAGATCCGTTGGAATTTTTGGTGAGTTTCTCATCACGTGACCATGAGATGCACCTTTTGGAAGAGCTCGTCCACGTTGCCCTGCTTGGCCACCAGGACGGCACGCTTGCCGTAAGGCACAGACTTGAAGAGCTCCACAGCCAGGCCTTGCTAACAAACATGTTGTTGGGAGGTCAGAACTATTTTTATCTTGGAGCGTCTCAATTCCCAAAGGCTAAACACGTCACATGTCACCATTCACTGCCCTGAAGACGTAGAATTCATTTGAGAAGTCATGCTGAAAGAGCACCACCAAAGCGCCATGTTAATTTGAGAATAATCAACCTTAAGTGCCAAGCAATAATGGGAGCAACGACACGCGACACACCCGTGTCCAAAACATAGGCAAATCATACAAGTTCTCGCAAATAACAATGGTAGACCAGCCATATTTGCAGCAAAACAAGTGGGGACATCGCAAACGTGCTCACCCCTGACGGGCACTTGCATCCCGAAACTAACCCACCAAATTTGACGTTCACCTGGTCCATGACGCGGTCTAATCTGGCAAAAAAAATTCGGAAATGAAACGGTTGCGTTCGAAAATGAAACGATGTATTCAGAAATTGATGTTCGGAAACTTGGCACTTGCGGTCGGAAAATCAACACGTATATTCGGAAACGAAATGGTTGCATTCGCAAACTGAAGTTGTTTTCAAAAACCAACCCTGGTGTTCGGAAACTTAAATTCGGAAACTGCAAGGTTCTGTTCGGAAATTAATACTCCGACACTGAGCGGTTGTATTCCGAAACTTACATTCCGAAACTGTAGGGCTGCAACTTCTATGATCTGTCTATTAGTTTCGCGAAAGTTTTTGTATTTCAACAATTTGACAACAATATTGCTTTTAGCTATACCAAAAGAAACGCCTTGCGCCATTTGGCCTTGCATGCAGCTGTTGGTTTGCATTGGCACTTCAAAGGTTCCCTTTTGCCAGCAACATGAAAGAAATAGCCCCTTTATTCCTTCTCTTTTGAACTTCCCAGCGTTCTACCACTACATTGTAAAAGCAAAAAACAATTTCATGGATTGCGCGCTGAAAGCTCCTGCTTTCTCTTTCCGAGCTCGGCCCACTGTCCGACCTTGGCAACAATAATCGCTTTCATGGTCACGCACGCTGCCTTTGATGGCATCTGTTTTCCTTGCGCAGGCGCCCGTCGGCCTCTCAGCAAGCGCCGGGCCACCTTTTTTTGGCATTTGTTCCATATCAGCAAAACCTGTACCGTTCTCTCGCTGTGCAGCACAGCCCTCCAAGATGGCGATGGCGGACGGCTGACAGCTGTAACGCCACGGTAATGCCACGACTATAGATCCCAGCTCGCGACTGCTCAGCAACCGCACGAAAGTCAACTTGCAACACTGGTTCGCCGGCACACCCATCTGCAAGGGATTCTGGAGGATCACTGCCTTCCGCAGAAGCGGGTATTGTTTGGGCTTCTTGGCCAGAACTTTCACAACTATCAGGATGCCATCGGTCAATGAACCCCAAGTGGAGGAAATCGGCTGCACAAGCTCCAGATCACGGATCAGCACGTCTCCGTTTTGATACTTGGCTTGCTGACACCGACAGCGCCCGGACAGAAATTGGAACAATGGCATTTCATTTGCATCGCTGACTACAATCCTCTCTGCTTCCGCGCCCAGCGACTGCTGCAAGAAGAGCAAGCACAACTTGTCACACAGGCGACAAGCCCATCGGCAAAGGAAGATACGTCGTTCGCCACAGCGTAACGCCACCCCGAGCTTCCACCAGCCAGTTTAACTTTCCACAACAGCTCCACTCCCCAAGTATGCGCCGCGTTCGCCTGCCAAAAGTCACGCACGCAAGGATCAAACCCAGGCCGAGCAATAAATCAGGACTCGCCTCGTCCTGTGAATGAGCACGCACATACGCGGTCAGGGCAGGCGCCAACCAAGACATGAAAGGAATCACGTTTTATCAAGCCCACTGCCCGCGTAGACGCAGCAGCGCCAAAGATCATCCGTCAACACTACGACATACACCATGTATGTTTCAAACATTCGTGGGAACACCAACCAACGACCTAACTGGAAAAATGCAAAGAGCCTTGCATAAACATGTCAACACAAAACAATTTTGACCTCAACATGCAGCAAAACAACAAGTCACAGGCCCAAACCAACGGCGTATTTCTGGTAGGAGAACATACCCCAAGCACTTTCTCGCAAACGATGATACTTCCAAGCTTGTCTTGCGCCGCTCCACCTCTCCGCACCGCTCATCCTATTCATCAATCCGCAAGCAGTACCTGAAGCAACACACACCGCCGATGTCCATCGGAAATCGGACAACCAGACAATGACAAAGCGTACGTCATTAAGCATCCTTGGGGCCCGGTTCCCGAATCCCTGATATGACCATCGCGCCACATACAAGCAAGCAACGACTTCTCATCACTAGCTGGTCTGGAAACAAAATGTCAACATGACAAACAACCATTCGGACGACAACGTACCATGTCCAGGACACAACACTTGCTCAGGCTCCGCATGGCTACCCATCAAAATTCGCGTCAACCACACCCACACGCAACTTCACCAATCGCTTGTCCTGAATGAATCAACCCCATTCGCGCCAACAAGCGCCGCACAACTACCACACCGACGCGGCAGGCAATGAATCGCTTTTCTACCGCTCGCCATTCAGTTCATTGGAGGATCCTTTGGAGGTCAAACATCTCTGGTGGATCTGGGCGTCAGCGATTTCGCACGCGCGTTTGAAAGGCCAAGCATCCCTGGATGTTTCCTACAGGGATATGCGCCACTTCCGGCGCGGCCAGGCCTGCAAACTTTGTCGCAGACTGACCAACACGGGGAGTAGATCCCGGTCCGCGAGAATGTACGCGGTTTTTGCCAGGTCCTGCCAACAACAAACACCGCCATCAGACGAAGAGAAGAAAGTTCAAATACACACCTGGCTCCACTTCCGCAGGCGAGTGCGGAAGCGTGCCCCCTTGGCGCGAAATGCCTCGACCTCAATGATAAACAAGGCGCGCGCAAGCCCACCTCAAACAACAACAACAACAACAACAACAACAACAACAACAACAACAACAACAACAACAACAACAACAACAACCCGCAACAACAACACCAACACCAACACCACCACGAGCCTCCAGACGCTCGCCTTCAATTTGCCCCAGGGGTGGCCCAAGGTGATGTGATAGGGCACGCCCTCCCACATCGCACCCCGGAGCCACGCTGGGGCGTCATGGTGGGCACCTAACAAATCACCGCGGTGTAGCCATTGCGTTGATAATACCACACCAACCACCACAACCACAACCACAACCACAACCACAACAACAACAACCACAACAACAACAACAACAACAACAACAACAACAACAACCCGCAACAACAACCCCCAACAACAACCTGCAACGAGCCTCCAGACGCTCGCCTTCAATTTGCCCCAGGGGTGGCCCAAGGTGATGTGATAGGGCACGCCCTCCCACATCGCACCCCGGAGCCACGCTGGGGCGTCATGGTGGGCACCTAACAAATCACCGCGGTGTAGCCATTGCGTTGATAATAGAATTGCAAGGGTCCTCAACGAAATGAAACCACCGGAATAATTTCCCGTCCTGTCAAATATACACCCACCTCAAACGGGGCCAGCTCAAGCGGGCCTTCCCAGACCTGCGCCTCGATTCGCGCAACTAGATCATCGGTCTGATTAGCCACTCAATCTTCCAACCATGAGAAAAAAGCGCGCGGCTCTAAAAAGAAACTGCCACTACTGCCACTATTGCTACTACTGCTACTACTGCTACTACTACTACTACTACTACTACTACTACTACTACTACTGCTGCTGCTGCTGCTACTATTACTTCCACCACTACCATTACTTCCACCACTACTAATAATAGCACTAATGATATTATTGGAAACCTGGCAGCTTATTTGGTTGAGAAAGTAAACCATCTATATAACTGTTTTGTCAAACTGTCAAATGTTCCGTATGCCGCGTGTGTGTAACTGTGTGCGTGTGCTTGTTTTTGCCTGGACATGTGTGTAGCGTACATTGCTTGCGTGCTTACTTGGCTCCCATGGAACTGATGACAATCTTGTGGCACCGACCCGCTCTTAGTCTTCCCTTTAGCCCTCTATCCAGCCATGCGACGGGAATAGTTTCTGAATGCGACAACACTGGCTGCTGAATACAACGACGCTAGTTCCTGAATACAGCGACGATAGTTTCTGAGTACAACGACGATAGTTTCTGAATATGACGACAGTAGTTTTTTGAATACGACAGTCGCAGTTCCTGAACACGACGACTATAGTTCCTGAATATGACAACAACAGACAATAGTTTCTGAATACAACGACGATAGTTTCTGAATACGACGACAAAAGTTCCTGAATACGACGACAATAGTTCCTGAATACGACAACAATAGTTCCTGAATATGACGACAACGGTTTCTGAATACACCAACAATAGTTTCTGAATACGACAACAAAAGTTTTTGAATATGACGACAATAGTTTCCGAATCCGACGCTTGGTTTCTAAATCCAACGAAATAGTTTCTGAATGTAAGTTTCTGAATCCACCAGAGTTTCTGAATACGACTTTGTTCGGTCTAATCTGGCACAGTGGCCAGGAAAGTTCGAGCAAAAAGTCTTGAGCTATTGTGCAATAAAAGGTGTAGGGTAGCGAGAGAAAATATCGTACTACCATCTGGTGTGGTAGCTCTTTGGCTCCCCCTTTAAAGGGCTGGGGCAGGATACCTCTAGCTCCTCAGCTTCCTCCTAACCACCCTCCAGTAGTGAGAGAGTGAGCCTACTGGTGTGGCATTTCCACAACGCGGATCCACCTCCAGGGCTCATCTCAGCAGCAAGCCACACCCAGCCCTTGCCATCATCCTCCACCTGCCAGGAGAAGAGTGGCGAAAGAGGCGCGGCAATAGAAACCCAGACATCTTCGAACCAGAGATCCATCAACTTCAAGAATCACCTTTACGGTTGCGTCATTTTGCGTCTATGGGTTGCCTTTTTCAGCTCAAATAGCACGGTACCAAATGGAAAAGGCAAACGGTTTCAAAACAGTCCTTCAGCGTTCACTAGTGCGAACAATCCAAATGTTGCGAACTTGAACCTTGCCTTCTGGGTCTCATCCACGCCATAGCCAACGCCACCCTTGGTCACGAACCTAGGCTGGAAGTCTTGGGCAAGCAAAGGGACAAGCCTCCTCTTGCTTCTAAGACACATTGGGTTGGCCATCTGCTCCTTCAACTTGGCAACGCCCACAGCGATGTCCTGCAAAAATCTTCAAAGCAAAGCTGTGAATTCAGTAAACATTGCTTCTAGCTGGAAATCTCGCTTCCAAGGGTTGAGAACGAACAATTTCAAAGCTTCCCTGCTGCTTCCTCTCCGGAGGGTCCTTCTTGCCGATGTTTCCTGGAGGAGGTCCCTTCCAAAGTCCGGAGTAGCGCTTGAAGCCCTGAGGAGTGAAGTCACCGTGGAAGAACTTCACGATCAGCTCGGAGAGCACGGTGCCCTGGCGCAAGGAACTTCTCTTTGGATCTCAACCAAGAATTCTCAAGCTTTGGAGTCCAACCCAACGTATTCAAAGCATCGAAGTTCGGAAAGGTCAACGCATGTGAAATACACACGTTGTGCAATTTGGCAATCTTTCTTGCACTCTGAAAAAATCTCGGCGACCCAGGCTCCAAGTATGAACCTGCTACACCCACAAGCTTGGACACCCCGGAGTGACCCACGTCACCCATTGCGGTCTGGAGTCCTTTGGTGGGTCGCCGCCAGCACCGGTCAACAAGCTGTTGTAGAAGTTCTGAATGTCTGCATCACCTCGTTGATTTTTCGTCTTTCAAAGATGCTTCTTTGAGGAAAACTGATTGTATATCCTATACACATGGAACCACCCACAGATCATCTAGGGCACTGATGTCATACTCGCCACCACCACGAGCGCTCAAGGCCACAGACTGTGGGCGGGACCTAAGACAAGACATGTTTCGACAATTGTTCACACAGTTATTTTTGTCAAGTCGTTCTCACCAAGGACAAACATTCTGGTGGGACCTGTGTGATGTCAGATTTGAATATATTCATGTTGGGTTTGGGCCATATCAGAGTGAATTTCCATGCTGCATCATGACATATGAAATGGTAGACGCTGCTCCACCGAGATGCGTCTGAAGGGGGGCACCCACAAAGTTGGAGGCCAAGCGAGTTAGGCAGAAGGCGCTAACGCACAGCACAGCAGACCTGGGATGGCACGCTTCATGTGCCCTTGGTCATCAAAAAATGCAACCCCAAGGAGTGTCAATGATTCATGGAAGCACTCAATATCAACGGCATACGCGTTGCAATGTGGCCTACATTGGGGATGCCTATCCGACTTGAATGTTTCACCAAGCTGCACCAAAATGCGGTTCTGACGCACCATGGCTATCAGCTGCTGAGCTATCGGTGATACAGGATTCTGGCACAACTGATCCTCTGAAAAATCTTGACAAATCACAAAAGAAGCAGAAAATAGCGTTCCACAGCTCCAAAAGGGCCGCCAACATGTGAAGAGAAAAAACTAACTCTAGTGACCAATGCTCCACAATAGAAACATGTTCCAAGTAGATCCATGGGTAGGGACTATGGAAAAACTATGGAAAAAACTATGGAAAAAACTATGGAAAACTGGCATTCAGCATCCAAGTTCAAACTTTCAAGCTAAGTATGCCAAGTCAGCAACTTGGCGTTTGGGGACGTCCAACCCACATGGTCACATGGAGATACACCACATGAGGCACCTATGTATGGCAGAAACGGATATAGGACTTGCATCTGCAAACAACAACATTAAAAAAAAAGAAAATTACCATTTCACTGATCAAATCACAAACGGCCTTGTGGCAATGTGACATCACCGCGAGCGTGTCCATCGTTGTGGAACATCATGGAGAACCCCAAAGTTCATCTTGATTTCCGCAAGTAAAAGCATAAAAGGGACAATTGTGAGATTTTCTTCCTGGCATGGCCATGAATCCAGTGTTCTTCATGCATCATTGGAAGGCAATGAGAAAAAACTGCGAGGAACTTCTTTGTGTCTTCGAATTCTATCATGCTAATTGTTGTTCACCAAGAAACACTCTGACCCAGCTCCAGAGAAGTCTTTGTTGCAACAAAGACCTGCCTTGTTGCATGTTTTATATAAATCTTGTGAGATCGCTTCAAGAAAAAGCACTTTCTGTAAGAAACAATGAACATCATGGGGGTTCCATGTATTTGGTACCTAAGGTTTTCCTCACCTCAAAACCAGCCATTCTTACCGAAGTTGGAGAGCACAGTTCCCTTGAGGACTGCCCCATACCAAGCACGCTTCCATTGCAAGAGTTGGCGCATCTCCTTTTTTGTTCCATTTGGCATTTTAGACTTTTCTACTAGGAGAAAGATATGACCTTGGGTACACAAGATGCAGCCAAGACCATACTCATCTTGAGGCATCCTTCACATGATTCAATGCCAACCATTGGAGCTTGAGTACCCGAAGTGTTCAAAAGAATTGGCCCAGTACCACATGCGCTCATCGCTGCTTCACCTGTCACAGGATCGAAAAAAAATGGCCGGTGGTAGAAAGTTCTGACTTGTTCCAATGCATGTATCAGGTGCCCCAGCAAAGCCTCACCCCCAAATGTAGAAAACTCCTCAAGCAACATCAACAGAAAACAACACTACATAGAGTAGAGATCAAGAGCGAAAAATCAAGCGATCAACTATCAACCTTAGAGTATGGTCCCTCACCTGGGTTATTTTCGCTGTGCATACTACATATCATCATGTGTATTTTCATCATGATATCATTCTTGTTTCAATATCCTAACTCATCGTCGTCATCGTACTCGTGCTCGTACTCACACTCGTCGCCGTCCTCATCCTCATCCTCATCCTCCTCCTCCTCCTCCTTCTACTCCTACGCCTCCTAATCCTCATGGTCTTTGTCTTCCACCATCTTCTTCATTCATGTATGTAGTCTGTCTTCTTCATGCTATTCAGAGCTATTCATACAGCATGTTGTAAAGGTTGTCCTTCATTTTCACGTTGTCTTTGTCTTCCTTCTTCATCTTTTTCTTCCTCAATAATTACATGATTACATGATTCCTTCATCATCTTCATTCTTCATTGGATTTCATTGGCTTCCCACTACTACTGATCCTCTTTCCGCTGGATACGAGTCCCACTCCGATTGCGGCCACGCCTGAGGTCCACCGAAGGTCACCTCGATGTTGGCCAGCGTCCCAGTTCACCTGGCAAAACAAACAGAGATCGACGAAAAATCACTTTGCAGCACCCTGCAACCGAGGTGACCAATCAAGTTCTCTCAGTGTAGAAATCAGATCTGTTCTTGGTGAATTTCTCATCACCTGACCATCAGGTGCACCTTCTGGAGCCGGAAATCAGTTCGCCACTTATCGCTGCTTGATCTGCAGGGGTGGAGCTGTAACGCTTGCAAGTAACACGAAACGCGGCTGCTCAAGCAATCTCGCGCACACACGAAAAGCAGTGTCGCCACTGGATCTGCTTCTTTCATCTCGCACGCAAAAAGCTTCACAAAGGCTTGGTTACCCTTTAAAAAATCTGGTGAACCTTGAAATGCCAGAGGAAGTGAAGATCTATGTTGCGATGTCTCTAGTTGCGCCCACCTGAGGACCACCGAAGGTCACCTCAATGTTGGCCAAGGCAGTGTCCCAGTTCACCTCAGTGACCGGATGTGAGCTTGTAAGAAGTCCAAATGGTGTCATATGACCTCTATTGACCTCTTGTGAATCTTCAAAAACGATCTGTTGGAGTTCTTGGTGAATCTCTCAGCTGAGAGGTGCACCTTCTGGAAGAGCTCGTCCACGTTGCCCTGCTTGGCCACCAGGACGGCACGCTTGCCATAAGGCACAGACTTGAAGAGCTCCACAGCCAAGCCTGGCAAAAAACAGTGGATTGGTTCTTGAATGGAAACTAAACACATCCCATGTCGAAGTTGATACCATAGAATTCTGATACGAAGTCGCATTGTGAAGTGGCCGATCAGCCATAGCTGATCTTCATTACTCCCCAGACCTTTGCATCTAATCAACCAACATTTATCCGCCAGTCAACTATTGGAATAACAACAAAAAACCTGTAACCCACTTCTGTCCAATGCACACGCAGGTCATGCAAGCTCATACAAGCTCGAACAAATAACATTGGTAGCAAGGCAAACAGGAAGATGAAAGAGCTGCCGTGGCGATACGCCACTTGCTGACTTGCAGCTGAATCTCATACAAGACCGACCCACCAACCAAGTCTGACCGTTGACCTGGTCTAATCTGGCCTAGTGGCCAGGTAAGTTCCAGGATTGGGGAGGGTCAAGACAGGTAAGTCTCCGGAAATTGAAAAAGGACAAACTTGAGAAGATTCAGAAAGAGATGATCGAAAGAGGGAGAAGTTGGTAGCGTATCCACACCTCCAGGGCTCATCTCGGCAGCAAGCCACACCCAGCCCTTGCCATCATCCTCCACCTGCCAGGAGAAGAGTGGCGAAAGAGGCGGCAATAGAAACGCAGACATCTTCGAACCAGAGATCCATCAACTTCAAGAATCACCTTTGCGGTTACGTCATTTTGCGTCTATGGGTTGTAATTTCAGCTCAAATAGCACGGTACCAAATGGAAAAGGCAAACGGTTTCAAAACAGTCCTTCAGCGTTCACTAGTGCGAACAGTCCAAATGTTGCGAACTTGAACCTTGCCTTCTGGGTCTCATCCACGCCGTAGCCAACGCCACCCTTGGTCACGAACCTAGGCTGGAAATCTTGGACAAGCAGAGGGACAAAGCCTCCTCTTGCTTCCAAGACACATTGGGTTGGCCATCTGCTCCTTCAACTTGGCAACGCCCACAGCGATGTCCTGCAAAAATCTTCAAAGCAAAGCTGTGAATTCAGTAAACATTGCTTCTAGCTGGAAACCTGGCTTCCAAGGGTTTAGACCGACCAGTTTCAAAGCTTCCCTGCTGCTTCCTCTCCGCAGGGTCCTTCTTGCCGATGTTTCCTGGAGGAGGTCCCTTCCAAAGTCCGGAGTAGCGCTTGAAGCCCTGAGGAGTGAAGTCACCGTGGAAGAACTTCACGATCAGCTCGGAGAGCACGGTGCCCTAGCAGTTGTTGAGCGTCTTACACTTCATGATAATCACGTCCGGTCCACAAAATAGTAAAAAAGTCAAACAAAAAATAACGACCACAACAACAACAACAACAACAACAACAACAACAACAACAA
>VSDK01016065.1:1239978-1255936 GCA_009767595.1 Symbiodinium kawagutii
ACCAACAACCAACAACCAACAACCAACAACCAACAACCAACAACCAACAACCAACAACCAACAACCAACAACAACCACAACCACAACCACAACCACAACCGCAACAACAACAACAACAACAACAAGAAGAACAAGAAGAACGACAACGACAATAGCACCAACAGCAACAACAGCAACAACGACAACAACGACTACAACGACAACAACGACTTCAACGATAACAACGACAACAGCACCAACAGCAACAACTACAACAACCCGCAACAACCATCATAACAACCATGACAAGCACAGCAACCACAACAACGACAATCAACACAACCAACACAACCAACTGACGACAACCGCAACCACAACTTCCACCGTGTCCACTACAAAGCTAGCAACCACAAGAAAGAACTAGAGCTACAACTTCAACATACTTCACCTACAACAACTACTATTGCTGGAGCTTCTATTGCTCCTTCTTTTGCTATTCCTAGTACTATTTGTCATTACCAATGCCATTATTGCTCTTCCAGTTACTCCACTACCCACTACCCACTACCCACTACCACCGCCGCCGCCACCACCACGACGACGACTACTACTACTGCTACTACTACTGCTACTACTACTACTACTCCTCCTCCTCCTCCTCGCTAGCCTTCACCACTACCTCTGTCACCAGCCAAGACACCTTGGGGGGATCACCTCCGGCACCAGTCAGCAGGCTGTTGTAGAAGTTCTGGATGTCGGCATCACCTCAGTCCGTTCCGCTTGGACAAAACTTCCAGGAATGACCTGTACGAAACCACATGTGGAGCGCCCAGCAATCATCAGCAATTTCCTACCCTGCTCCGGTTTGGGTGCTCATAAAAAGCATATTGACCGGACTTGATGCAGCAGAACGATTCACCATGTGGATTGGGATGGCTGCACATGAGATATCGGTCGTAAGCCAACCAGCGCATTCCGTCACCACTTCGATGTACAACTCCCACCCAAGGCGGGCAGACTACGCCCAGAAGTGCGTCTTGGGAAAATTGCACTTGTGTCCCTTTTTTGGGAGACCCGTTGAAGCATTCTGGTTGGATGCCATGGACGTCACCCCAGCACTCCAGCATCTTGCACCCTGGTGGATGATGCGGCCACAAGGAGAAGCACGAACAATGGAAACACGGCAAAATCAAATGATTTGTCCAACAACACAGATGACGTCGGAATTGGAGCCAAGAGCTTGTAGATCCTGCACTAAACACATGCTTTCAATCCTTTCTGATCCTCTTCAAATCTGCCGATCAACATCAGAAATTGTTTGCCCGTGCCGCGAAGGAACATCCCACAAGCACCAGCAGCGCCCCAGCACGTCTCCAAGTCCAAGTGGCTGATGTCGTACTCGCCGCCTCCACGTGCCTGGAGGGAAGTGAGCTCCTGTCGGGACCTTAGCTTCCCGCATTCGAACCTCAAGAAATCGGGTCATCTCGGTTGTCGTTCACAGGGCGCTGTCTCAAAAAAATATGGTGAAATTGGACGTTTTGAAAGCCACACCAGCAATGCGTCAACTCAAGCAGAATGTGTTTGCCATCGCAGACCTATCGTTGAAGAAAATGCAGGCTTTTCGGACATGTCACAATGTTGTTCAGGAGGTTCTCTGGTGTAAAAATAGGCTTTTCCACAGGTAAAACTTCCACAGGTGAAAACACATAAAATAGTTGAGAGTAGAATGCGTATACGACTCAATGGGCTAGAATGATCCAGAATGTCCAATGCCCTGTCCGACTTTAGCCCTGTCCGACTTTACCCGGTGCCATGGCACGGAGAAGTGACTTTTGGTGCCACAAAAGCCGCATCAATGAAGCGTGTCACCACGAAGGCCGCAAGGCACAACAGTGCGGACCTCAAAGCCCACCGCGGTCAACTCTCATTCTGAACTTGTTAACTTGTCATAATGTTAACCCCCTAGCAATGGGAAACCAGTTAGATTTTGGGAGGATACCACCTATTCATCAACCAGGGGTTTGTTCAATCCAGGGTTGGCATTGTAGACATAGATATGTCATTTTCAAATGTCTCTCCGGGTAGAAGGATTCCCAGGATGCAGAATCTCTGGTGCAACCATGCAAGCCTTCCATTCTTCGTCCTGAGCCTGTGCCCCACCGCAGGGACAGCCAAGTGACACCAAAACGCGGCTGCTACGTGGCATACTTCCAACGGGAGTACGAACGACTCGAGTGTCTGTGGTGAAGGGTACTGCTTTCAGAGCCAAAATGTGTCAACAGCTTGTGCAATGTAAGGCGTCAAGTCAGAACTTTGTCCTAAGTGGGGGAAAGCTAAAAGCAAAATCAACAGAAAGAACTGGACCCATGTTTGGCTCTGGCGTCTTGGGAGCTCGTTGCGCGGCACTGAAAAATCACCCCGCTAGAAGCTATCACAGTCAGGGAGCGAAGAGTAGCTTTTCGAGTTACCGGCTGACACAGAAGGCGGGTCACTTTCACCAAAGTCAGGGCAGTTCGTAGGACGGTAACTCAAGCAGCAGCACACGCTCCTTTTTCTTTTGATAATTGGGGTCGTATCACTCAATGTCACGATGAGCAATTGGAACGTGTGGACTTGGCATGGAGTTCAAGACTGAAGAAAAATTCACTGTGCATTTCGCTTTCTCTGTTCATGCAATCTTGAACTTCCCGTAGTCTGAGTCCTCACAAAGAATCCGATTGCTGCTGTCCGGTAGGACGCACGCGCACTGGAAAGAGCCAGATTTGTTTTTGAAATCCTCAGTCACGGGCGACAGACCCTCTGCTGTTTCACATGCGGTGCGGCACATAGGTTTGCTGGTGACGTTGTGAACGCCATTCTTGGTGTAGTTGAAGCACTCCGGATAGGTCACGGGGCCGTCACAACCTTTCAAGCCACACGTCCCCATGGCAGCGGCCAAGGCAACCGCCGCTATGATGCTGTTCCAGTGCCGCATGCACGCCATGTCGATTGCGATTCGTGGAGGTTCGGTTTCCGGGTTCCTAGGGTTTTTTAGTGATCTCAAAGGCCGGCAGCATGCAGACCATTCATGAACACTTTGACGCAGCGTTTAAGAAATCTTCAAACTTCTAGACATCATCCGTTTCAATGTCTGAAAATTCAGTCATCTTTCAAGTCACCGGTGCACGTGCTGGACAGCAGTCGTACCTTTTCCGAAGCAACAGAAGATCTTCACAGCTCCAAATCTACGAGGTGAAAAAATGGGCGGCCATGAAACCAGCCGCTATAATAAGATCACCATGGGGCA
The DNA here is from genome assembly GCA_009767595.1 of Symbiodinium kawagutii. Lineage (NCBI taxonomy): Eukaryota > Dinophyceae > Suessiales > Symbiodiniaceae > Symbiodinium > Symbiodinium kawagutii. Next base: position 1,243,244 of record VSDK01016065.1, read on the forward strand.
TGCGGCACGGCTGCACTGCCGAAGCCGCAGCCCCACCAAAACTAAGCCGGAAATCAGTTCGCCACTTATCGCTGCTTGATCTGCAGGGGTGGAGCTGTAACGCTTGCAAGTAACACGAAACGCGGCTGCTCAAGCAATCTTGCGCACACACGAAAAGCAGTGTCACCACTGGATCTGCTTCTTTCATCTCGCACGCAAAAAGCTTCACAAAGGCTTGGCTACCCTGAAAATTACACCAGCATAGACCCCAGATAGGCCGCATTGCGCACAAGGATTAGACAAAGGAAAGACAACGGGGAGACAAAGGGAAGACAAAGGGGAGATAAAGGCGAGACAAAGGGAGACAAGCATGAGCAGCGGCAGAGCAGTGGCAAACAAAGCGCCAATCTAGAGCCACAAGGGAGACAAAGGAAAGATAAAGGCGAGACTGCGAGACAAAGGGAAAACAAACGGGAGACAAAGGGGAGACAAAGGCAAGACAAAGGGAGACAAGCATGAGCAGCGGCAGAGCAGCAGCAAACAACGCGCGGATCCGGAGCCACAAGCGGGTCAAAGGAAAGACAAAGCGGAGACACATGGGAGACAAAGAGGATACAAAGCGGAGACAAAGGGGGGGAGAAAGGGAAGACAAAGGCGAGACAAAGGCGAGACAAAGGCGAGACGAAGGGAGACAAACATGAGCAACGACAGAGCAGCAGCAAACAAAGCGCCGATAAAGAGCCACAAGGGAGACAAAGGGGAGACACAGGGGAGATAAAGGGAGACAAGCATGAGCAGCGGCAGAGCAGCGGCAAACAAAAACGCCGATTCATGGCCCTACCATTGAGAAGTAAGAACCCCTTTATAGTTTGTCAACTATCTGGGGAACAAAGGAGAACAAAGAGGAGAAAAAGGGGAGACAAAAGACAGACAAAAGGGAGACAAAGGGAGGACAAAGGCAAGACAAAGGGAGACAAGCATGAGCAGCGGCAGAGCAGCGGCAAACAAAGCCCCGATCCAGAGCCACAAGGGAAACAAAGGAAAGACAAAGGGGAGACAAAGGGAGACAAAGCGGAGACAAAGGGGAGAGAAAGGGGAGACAAAGGCAAGACAAAGGCGAGACAAAGGGAGACAAGCATGAGCAGCGGCAGAGCAGCGGCAAACAAAGCGCCGATCCATTCCCACAAGGGAGACAAAGGGGAGACAAAGGGGAGATAAAGGGAGACAAGCATGAGCAGCGGCAGAGCAGCGGCAAACAAAAACGCCGATCCAAGGCCCTACCATTGAGAAGTAAGAACCCCTTATAGCTTGTCAGCTATCTGGGGAAAAAATCTGGTGGTGAACCTTGAAATGCCAAAGGAAGTGAAGATCTATGTTGCGATGTCTCTAGTTGCGCCCACCTGAGGACCACCGAAGGTGACCTCAATGTTGGCCAAGGCAGTGTCCCAGTTCACCTCAGTGACCGGATGTGAGCTTGTAAGAAGTCCAAATGGTGTCATATGACCTCTATTGACCTCTTGTGAATCTTCAAAAACGATCTGTTGGAGTTCTTGGTGAATCTCTCAGCTGACCATGAGGTGCACCTTCTGGAAGAGCTCGTCCACGTTGCCCTGCTTGGCCACCAGGACGGCACGCTTGCCATAAGGCACAGACTTGAAGAGCTCCACAGCCAAGCCTGGCTAAGAACATGTTATTGGAAGTTCAGAGCATTTTTTTTAATCTTGGAGGGTCTCAATTCTCAAAGACTAAACGCGTCACATGTCACCCTTCACTGCCCTGTACGAAGTCGTCTTGAAAGAGTGCCACACAAGTATCCCAATAGTTTGAGGATAGTCAACCCACCTTTATCTGCCAGTCAATACTTGGAACAATAACGTGTGACACACTTGTGTTCAAAGCATGCGCAGTACAAGCTCCTGCAAATAACAATGGTAGACGGGGCATCTACAGGTTTTGTAGATACCAGTCTCGTCAAATTCCTATACAAATGCATGCAAATCAATGAAATGTGCAACAACTCAGTGACTAGGCAAGGGTGATAAACTACAGAAGCTACGGAGTGTCTTCCATACTTTCTAGCCACCAAGACAGTCAAGCACCTAGAATGGGAAAAGAAACTAAAGTGATCGACCTTCCTCACTTGTCACATCTGCATTGGCAGCAAAGCACAAGCGATACAACCTTTTGCTGACATCAGCTGAATCCCAATAAAACCAACCAACCAACCAACCAACCAGCCAGCCAGCCAGCCAGCCAACCAGCGAACCAACCAACCAAGTCTGACCGTTGACCTGGTCTAATCTGGCCTAGTGGCCAGGTAAGTTCCAGGATTGGGGAGGGTTGAGAAAGGTAAGTCTCCCAAATTCAAAAAGGACAAACTTGAGAGACGATTCAGAAAGAGATGATCGAAACAGGGAGAAGTTGGTAGCCGATCCACACCTCCAGGGCTCATCTCAGCAGCAAGCCACACCCAGCCCTTGCCATCATCCTCCACCTGCCAGGAGAAAAGTGGCGAAAGAGGCGGCAATAGAAACCTTCGAACCAGAGATCCATCAACTTCAAGAATCACCTTTACGGTTGCGTCATTTTGCGTCTATGGGTTGCCTTTGTCAGCTCAAATAGCACGGTGCCAAATGGAAAAGGCAAACGGTTTCAAAACAGTCCTGCAGCGTTCACCAGCGCGAACAATCCAAATGTTGCGAACTTGAACCTTGCCTTCTGGGTCTCATCCACGCCGTAGCCAACGCCACCCTTGGTCACGAACCTAGGCTGGAAATCTTGAGCAAGCGCAGGGACAAAGCCTCCTCTTGCTTCCAAGACACATTGGGTTGGCCATCTGCTCCTTCAACTTGGCAACGCCCACAGCGATGTCCTGCAAAAATCTTCAAAGCAAAGCTGTAAACTCAGAAAACATCGCTTCCAGCTGGAAGCCTAGCTTCCAAGGGTTGAGAACGACCAGTTTCAAAGCTTCCCTGCTGCTTCCTCTCCGGAGGGTCCTTCTTGCCGATGTTTCCTGGAGGAGGTCCCTTCCAAAGTCCGGAGTAGCGCTTGAAGCCCTGAGGAGTGAAGTCACCGTGGAAGAACTTCACGATCAGCTCGGAGAGCACGGTGCCCTGGGGCAAGGAACTTCTCTTTGGATCTCAACCAAGAATTCTCAAGCTTTGGAGTCCAACCCAACGTATTCAAAGCATCAAAGTTCGGAAAGGTCAAAGCTTGGGAAATGGACACGTTGTGTAATTTGGCAATCCATCTTGCACTCTGAAAAAATCTCGGCGACCCAGGCTTGGAGTATCAACCTGCTACATTTACAACCTTGGACACCCCGGAGTGACCCACGTCACCCATTGCGGTCCGGAGTCCTTTGGTGGGTCGCCGCCAGCACCGGTCAACAAACTGTTGTAGAAGTTCTGAATGTCTGCATCACCTCATTTTTTTCGTCTTTCCAAGATGTTTCTTTGAGAAAAATTAATGATATCTCAACATATCTCACATACATCCAGTGATCACATTCGCATGGAACCACCCACCACTGATCGTAGCATCTAAGATCATCTAGGGCACTGATGTCATACTCGCCACCACCACGAGCACTCAAGGCCACAGACTGCGGGCGGGACCTAAGACAAAACATGTTTCGATAATTGTTCACACAGTTACTTTTGTCAAGTCGTTCTCACCAAGGACGGACATTCTGGTGGGACATGCGTGATGTCAGATAACAAAAAAAATGTTGGGTTTAGGCCACATCAGAGTGAATTTCCATGCTGCATCATGAAATATGAAATGGTAGACGCTGCTCCACCAAGATGCGTCTGAAGGGGGGCACCCACAAAGTTGGAGGCCAAGCGAGTTAGGCAGAAGGCGCTAACACACAGCACAGCAGACCTCGGATAACAGCACGCTTGGTGCGCCTCTCGTGATTGCACCCCAAAAACGTCAAAGATTCATAGAGGCTATCAACATAAACACAATGCGCCGATGTGGTGCCAACATCCGGAATGCCTAGGCGACTCTCATTTTCGCCAAGCAACACCAAAATGCGGTTCTGACGCACCATGGTTTATCAGCTGCAAAGCTGCTGGTGATTCTGGCAGAACTGAACCTTTCGAACCCGGCTGCGCCACACAATATGCATGAAGTTGTTCTGAATTCGTTCCAAACAGGCAAGAGGCAGGTGAACTGTTGTTCGTGCGACAAATACGACAAGACTGGCTGCAAAGCAAACTAAAAAGTTCAGCCCCTCCTGGAAAGAATAAAGTTACATTTTTTTCCACTGGGTCAGAACAACACACCATTGGAATTTGTATTCGCACCACATTCCTGTTTTGTCGTATCCATTGGCGTCAATCTGTGCCTGCATGGTTGCGGCTACGGCTCAGGGTGAGGCAAAAAAAATGTCACTGAACACGGTCACCTGACCCAAATAAAACACATTATTAGCATCGACGACATTTTTTCAACGTTTTTTGACAGGCAAATGGGTTTTGTTTCCAAAAACGTTTAAAATTGGTGTAAGGAAATGGGTGGGTGAAAAACTATCATTGATGAAAAACCGCGTAAGGTCACGTGACCGACATGAAAAATGTAAATAAGGGTGGGTGAGCTAGTGACTGAAAAAAATACCAAATGAGAGCATTCAACCATCGAAGGAAGTTTGGAAGTCCAAACGTCCGACATATTGAAAATTACTGCAGTCAATCAGTTAGTCAGATCAGAGAGATAGGAACACGGGTGCGACATTAACGGGTAGAAAATGCGCGAAATGTTGTGTTTTACAAAGCTTTGTGGCCTGGGATGGGTCAAAGGTAGGATCTATAAAACTGCGCGCGCGCGGAGGTTGCTCGGGATATGGATCGGCAAAAAAATTGCACCTCGCCTCGGAAAAATGCACATTTGGAAGTGAAAATCGTTAAAAACTGACATGTCTGCGGACATTTTGGAAGATGCGATGTCGAAAACTTGCACTTCGCCTGGGCGAAACTCACATTTGGAAGCGAAAATCGTTAAAAATTGACATTGGCACGGACATTTTGGAAGATGATGTTGAAAAACTATACCCTCAACTACTATAGCCAGGGACCTTGTGAACCTGGTTTAGTCCCTCGTGCATGGGGACTAAACTGAAGTTTCCTGGTCAATTCCTTACTTAAAAGAATAAATTTCATGACCATAAAAGACCCTCCCAAAAATTGGACTAAAATGGAAGTTCCATTTTACGTACGGATATGTAGAACCAGCAAAGAAACACTATACGTGTCTATAACTGCCCGGTGGATTGGGCTGCTTCCAACAGCAGCATCTTCTCTCGGTCATTTCCTGATTGTGAACTGCATCCCCGATCCAGGAAACAGGTCATCATGCCGGAAATGGCATTAGCATGGTCTGATTTTCCACTGTTGGTTCCATACCAATCAATACCTTTTAAATTTTCCTAAAATGTCATGTATGCCACCCACAGCCCATCACTGGATATCAATGGGGGTTTGAAATCATATCACCGGAGCCTGCTGGAGACATCTGGACGCTTCAGAAATGGACATCACCATCTTAGACCTTCTTATCCCAACTGATGCCCAACATGAGCCTCACAAGGACAAGTTCAGAACAAATCCACAGTGTGTCCTTGTGCCTAAATGTCATGTATGCCACCCACAGCCCATCACTGGATATCAATGGGGGTCTGAAATCATATCACCAGAGCCTACTGGAGACATCTGGACGCTTCGGAAATGGACATCACCATCTTAGACCCTCTTATCCCAACTGATGCCCAACATGAGCCTCACAAGGACAAGTTCAAAACAAATCCACAGTGTGTCCTTGTGCCTAAATGTCATGTATGCCACCCACAGCCCATCACATATCAATGGGGTCTGAAATCATATCACCGGAGCCTGCTGGAGACATCTGGACGCTTCAGAAATGGACATCACCATCTTAGACCCTCTTATCCCAACTGATGCCCAACATGAGGCTCACAAGGACAAATTTAAAACAAATCCACAATGTGTCCTTGTGCCTAAATGCCATGTATGCCACCCACAGCCCATCACTGGATATCAACGGGGGTCTGAAATCATATCACCAGAGCCTACTGCAGACATCTGGACGCTTCAGAAATGGACATCACCACCTTAGACCCCCTTATCCCAACTGATGCCCAACATGAGGCTCACAAGGACAAATTTAAAACAAATCCACAGTGCTTCCTTGTGCCTAAATGCCATGTATGCCACCCGCAGCCCATCACTGGATATCAACGGGGGTCTGAAATCATATCACCAAAGCCTACTGGAGACACCTGGACGCTTCAAAAATGGACATCACCATCTTAGACCCTCTTATCCCAACTGATGCCCAACATATAACCAGCAAAGAAGCACTATGTTCATCTGAAGCCGTGGAAAAAATCAATAACTGCCCAAGTAGTCCCATGTAGGTTTGCAGAACTCCGGCACGCATTGGACAAAACGTTTGGCGGTGACACATTTATGTTGAAAATTACTCAAACAAATTCTTACATGTGTACTGGTCTGGTTACGTAAGGTTACGTATAATATAGAGCATAATCCATAAACACAAAGGGACTAAACCAGTCTCAGCGGTTAGGGGTCTGAGATGGTGTCAAAAAGGTTTAAAATGCAAATCTGGACTATTTTAGACCTCAGAGAAGTTGGCCCCAGGGCTCGACCATTCTAGACCCTCCAGTATTTGAGAATATGAAAAATTGCACCTCGTGTAGGCGAAACGCATATTTGGAATTTGGAAGTGAAAATCGTAAGAAAAGTGACAGGTTGGGGACACTTTTGCAACATGAGATGTTGAAAAAATGCAGGGCAAGGTGGCAAAACGTGCATTTTCAAGATGTTGCAAAGGCAAAAAGATCAAAAAATTTTAAGTCCTTTGAAGCTTGAACCATTGTTTGAAAAGTTGCACTGCGCTGTGGCGAAACGGACGTTTGGGAAAAAAATCGAAAAAAATTCGCGGGTTCGCGTCTTTTTTGTAGATCGGATGTTTCAAGGCTGACAAAGTAGAAGGTTTTGGAACATTCGGGAAATGAAAACGTTCAAAACTTCGCGGGTTCGCGTCGTTTTTGTTGTTGTTCTTGCCATTGGCGACTCACAGCGGTAGCTGCAGTCCACGAACACACCTCCACCGGCAGATCCACGGGCATACTCCGCAAACGTCATTGCACGCCGGCCCTGCCAGCTCCAGGTGGGCCCAACTCTACGACCCCTCAAAAAAAAACTCGTGGGGCGGGCAGAAGCCCCAACAACCACCACGCAACAAACGCCGGCCACCACACCCAAACCAGGAACCTGGGGCGAGCCGAAGCCCCAACCACCGAACAAGAAACGCAAACCACAACAAATCCGAAAAGAAACAAGCCAAGGACTAGAATTCCCAAGGCACCGAAACGCAAATACTGGCCCCGACACGAACATGCAGCAACAACGCGAGTCCGGCAAGAGCCCCAAACAACGCACAACAATCCAAGACGACAACAAACACACAAAAAAAAACAAACCCAAGGGAAAACCCAAAGCACCAAACCACAGACACTGGCCAAGCCACAAGAACGCCGCAACCTCGTGGAACGTGCAGAAGCCCAAACCAATGCACAGCAAACACCGACCGCAACAAAGATGAAACGAAACAACCGAAGAAACAACCCAAATACACCGGAAGCCCCGAAGCAACACACCACAACCACCCGCCACCAAAGCCAAAAAAAAAAAAGATGGGGCGAGCCGAAGCCCCAACCACCAAACAAGAACAGGAACAACAAGGAATGGAACAAGAAACTAGCCAAGGACAGGAACGCCCAAGGCACCAAACCACGCACCCCGGACAAGCAGCGAAAGCGCAACGCAGCGCAACAACCGCGTGGGGCGGGCAGAAGCCCCAACCACCGCGCAACAAGCGCCGACCACAACAAAAACGAAGAGAAAAAAACGACCCAAGAAACAGCCGGAGCAACGCAAAAAAACACAACGCGCCGAACCACAAACCCCGGCCACCACAGCCAAGAAGAAGAAACCTGGGGCGAGCCGAAACCCCAACCACCAAACATGAAACACGAACAACAGCAAATCCCAAAAAAGAAATTGGCCGAAGCCAAGGACAAGAACTCCCAAGGCACCAAACCACCCACCCACCCACCCACCCACACACACACAAACACACACACACACACACCAGCCATGCAGCGAAAGCGACACAACCGCTTGGGGCGGGCAAGAGCCCCAACCACTGCGCAACAAATGCCGACCACAACAAAAACGAAGAAACAAAAACAACCCCAGAAACAGCCGAAACAACAAAAAATTGAACCGACCCACAAATCCCGGCCACCACGGGCGAGCGGAAGCCCCAACCACCAAAAATGAAAGACAAACGACAACAAATCCAAAAAGACACTAGCCACGGCCAAAGACAAGAATTCCCAAAGCACCAAACCACACGCCCTGGACACACAGCAAGCGCCATAACCACGTGGGGCGGGCAGAAGCCCCAACCACCATACAGCAACCACCGGCCAGAAAAAAACAAACCCCAAGGCAGCGAACCACAACCGCCCGCCAGCACAACCAAAAAAGAAAATCTAGGGCGAGCCGAAGCCCCAACCACCAAACAAAAAATACGAACAACAACAAGTCCGAAAAGAAATTGACTAGCCAAGGAAAAGAACACCCAAAGCACCAAACTACACACGCCCGCCATGCAGCGACAGCGCGAAAACCGGGCGGGGCGGGCAGAAGCCCCAACCATTGCGCAACAAACGCAGGCCACAACAAAAACGAAGGAAAAAAAACAACCCCAGAAACAGCCGGACCACCGACGCACCGAACCACAAATCCCGCCACCACAACCAAAAAAGAAAAACCTGGGGCGAGCCGAGTCCTCTCCACCAAACATGAAGCGCGAACAACAAGAAATCCGAAGGACAAGAACGCCCAAGGCACCAAACCACAAACACCGGACACGCAGCAAGGGTCACAAGCTCGTGGGGCGGGCAGAAACCCCAACCACCATACAACAACCACCGGCCACAAAAAAGACAAAGAGAAACAACCCAAGCTGGAACCCACGAAAGCAGCAAACCACAACCGCCCGCCACCACGGCCAATATCCTTTTTGACACCTGGGGCAAGCAGAAGTCCCAGGCGCTCCAGAACTAAGCGCGGCACTGCCGAATGTCCCCCAGCCAGAAAAATGCAAGACCCGCAGGCGTGTCGTTTTTTAAGATCAGATGTTGAAAAATTTCAAGCGCTGACGGTTTGGCAACATTTTCGATGAATACACTGCACGTTTTTCATTTCACGGCACATTCAAAATGATCATCATCATCATCACCACCACCATACTCATCATCATCCACATCATCATCATCATCATCCTCATCATCATCATCATCCTCATCATCATCATCATCCTCATCATCATCCACATCATCATCATCACCATCATCATCATCATCATCATCATCCTCATCCATCACGTCAACAATCCGCCACATCACCAAACACATCACCAATTAATCAAAAAACACCGAGAAATTACATCACCAAGCAACACTACACCACCAACCAATTACATCACCAATCCATCGCAACGGCAATCAATCACATCACCAATCAATCGCATCACCGAACAACCACATCACCAATCCACCACATCACCAACCTCAATTACATCACAAATCAATCACATCAGCCATCGCTCACGTCAACAATCAAACACATCGCCCATCAATCACCCCACCAGCCAATACATCAGCAATCAAACACATCACAATCAATTACATCACCAATCAACACATCACCAAGAAATCACATCACCAATCAATCACACAAACAATCAATGACATCACGAACCATAGCGCCACCCATCAATTACATCACCAATCAATCACATCACCAAACAATCACGTCACTTGTCAACCACTTCGCCAATGACACCACCAACCAATTGCATCACCAGTCAAAAACATCAGCCACCAATCACATCACCAACAAATCACATCACCAACCAACCAACCAACCCACCACCAATCAAATACATCATCAATCAATCACATCACCAATCATCGCCAAGCAAATACCCTCAAGCAGAACTACGTCAATCCATCACAACACAATTTATTTCATCACCAGTTAGTCACATTACTCATCAATTATTAAAGTGCCAATAAATTACATCAACAATCAATTACATCACCAATCATTTTCATTATCAATCAATCACCATCTTTTTTTTGCCTGGGGTAGTGCCTTTGTGGCGCGGAGCCTCGGTGCTGAATGATTTCACTTGTTCCACGTCGTGATGCAGACTTTGAATTCTTTGTACATAAAGTGGCAGCAATGTGAAGACAAGACCAAAACTACGATGAGCGAACAGTCTCTGCAGTATGCCGATGTGAGCCAAAGCAAAAACATCCGAAGAAGAGAGGGGGGCGGCAGCTCCCCTCAATTGAACTTAGCCAATGACGACGGGGCTTTTTTTTTCTGCGAGAGCGCCGCTTGTGCACAGGTGGCAGCGGTCACATGTAACAACTGCAAAAGTCTTAAAGATCCCAATCCATAAGTGCATTAACTGGCCTGAGATTGAAAACCATCAAAAATGTACTTTTTAACCTTCATACCTGTTCCATTAAGCTGAAATCGCCACCACAGTAGTCTGTCAGTTTTTGCAGTGGACCGACGCAGGACAATGGATTGGGGTCTTTGAGTCTTTTAGTAGTTGTTACACGTGAACGCTGCCACCAGTGCACAAGCAGCGCTTTTGCAGAAAAAACCCAACGCAGGACAATGGACGGACTGTGTCCCGGCAGGGTGGAACTCAATAATGCTATCTCCAGCCAAGGTGAGGACCATTGGAGCCAAGCACTTTAATGCCACTACCACTATTGAAAAAGTGTTTGTCACAAGTGTGGCTTGTGCTTTAACCGTACCACTCAGCACAATGATGCACTTGCTCTAAACGTTCAGGATCTGTTCGTTTGAGATGCTTCTTCGTGGACAGAGCTCTTTGCAAATCCGGTGCGCAGACCCCGGATGGGAACCACTCCATGACCATAATCGGGCCAAGGGAGCCCTCTAGGGAGGGCCCCGTCGTCATTGGCTCTTGGAGTTGCAAGGTTCTGGACATGTCTCTGGCTGCTCTCTGGGTGATCGATCTTCCTCGTGGAAGTAAGTAATCCATGCCGGTGACACTTTCGGGTTCGCACTCCACGTTGGTCGACCTTCAAAACGGAATCAAAATTGCCAGTCCAATTGCTTTGTTCGCAAAATTTGAGGTTACAGTTGGAATGCCTAAGGGTTTCTATGTACGAAAAACTGGATGTTCATTCTAACTTTTCTCCTTCTAATTGGCTCACGATATCGGAGCGGCTAAAATTTTAGATTTCTTGCGCGCAGGAAGCGGGCAAGACTTTCAACATAGCGCCGAAAAAAAACACGATTTGCTTCGGTTTAAAAACCGTGACATGGGTTCCCATTTTTGAGCTTTTTTTCGGCCCCCGATTTAGGGATGTCATGAATGTAAAGAAATAGGAAAGGGACCAAAATTGGCACCGAAATTGGTTCCAAAAACGGGGCCCCATCGCTTGCTCTGGCAATTCTTTTGTGGCCGATCTGTCCTTCGCCCAAAATTGTTTCTGAACCCATTTGTTGGACGCAATAAAACCCATTTTTTTGGGCACAACAACAATCCTGGCTTGAAACATGATAATTTCGTCGGAAGTCACGATTGAAACACAAAGTCGCTGTTCACTGCCGGTGCACTGCTGTACGTCCTTGGAAAACTGACGCTTCTCAAGTTCTAGAATTTGGTTCTGCTTTTGTTGCGGAACTGCCTGTAACCCAAGCGGACGAAGAATTGCTAAATGGATCAAAATCGCCGTAAGCTATGCCCTGCACTCTGGAAGCAAAGGCCCCAAGGAACACTACGCCAGAAACGCGTTCCCAATGACTCTCGAAAACCGGCAATTATTTATCCAATGGATCCAGCAAGACTTTGTTGAAGATGGTTCTCCGAATGGATCTAGTAGCATTTCTCTTCATCTGGTCATTGAGAACGGCTTCCTAGCGTAGAATAGTGTCTGGTTGGCTTTTAATTGCTTTAGCCGGTCACCCACAGGACCAAACGTGCGCTGGCGGTTATGAAGAGTTTCTGGATCTGCCACTAAGTGGAAGGGAGTAGGGGTCAGGCAATGTTCTGGCCGGATCTTGCCATCTGGCATGTCTGCAGGCATTACTTTAGGAGGAACTCTGGCCTGAATAGAGAAACGAACAGAATCATGTGAGGGCAAAAGCTTGGCAGCCATATGGACATGAAGATAGCCTTCTACAAAGAAGGTGTCAAAGCCACCCAACGGGTCAAGCGGGACGAGATCAGCTGGGATCGTACCCGTAGCGAGCTCCAAAGTATGGCCCCCGGAAGTGGTATCACTACTCGTTTTGACAAATTGCTGCTGGAGGTTGAGTGAGAACTTTTTGGCAGCCATACTATTGGCGATAAGTTGAACAAAGCCTACCGGGAAGTATACATGCAGCTTATTCCATGGCAGAGTGCTGACACGGAGTTTATCGACTGAAGCTTCTGGGGTGACAATGGACAGGAAACAATCAGTGTCCTTGTCTGCAACGAAAGTAGTTCCTTGCAATCTCTGTGTGAGATCCTGAAAGCCACGAAGGGTTTCACTGAGCAGGC
>VSDK01016066.1:0-10077 GCA_009767595.1 Symbiodinium kawagutii
CTGTGATCTTCTGTGATCTTCTGTGATCTTCTATGATCTTCTGTGATTTTCTATGATCTTCTATTGATCTTCTGTGATCTTCTATGATCTTCTACGATCTTCTATGATCTTCTGTGATCTTCTGTGATCTTCTGTGATCTTCTGTGATCTTCTGTGATCTTCTGTGATCTTCTGTGATCTTCTTTGATCTTCTGTGATCTTCTATGATCTTCTGTGATCTTCTGTGATCTTCTGTGATCTTCTACGATCTTCTATGATCTTCTGTGATCTTCTGTGATCTTCTGTGATCTTCTGTGATCTTCTGTGATCTTCTGTGATCTTCTATGATCTTCTGTGATCTTCTATGATCTTCTATGATCTTCTGTGATCTTCTATGATCTTCTACGATCTTCTATGATCTTCTGTGATCTTCTGTGATCTTCTGTGATTTTCTGTGATCTTCTGTGATCTTCTGTGATCTTCTGTGATCTTGGTTCCTTTTCCAAAACAAAAGCTTCCCCTTGGGGAACTCGTCTGCGCCTCCAAGACACGTGCTTTCGCCTCACCCTCACCACCTTCGAGCTGCGAGAGCTGGCCTTCCAAGTCCTTCGCGTGGAGATCGTGGAAAGCAGAGCTATGAAGTTGATTTGGCGATGACTTGAATTGTCGAAATTCTAAATTCAGTTATCAATATTTCTGAAGTGTCATTGTTTTCTAATGTATATCTTTTGAGCGCAATTCCTTACCCTTTTTAGGCGCTTCGTTATGGATAAACGACTTTCTATACTTATCTTTTTCCACCTCTTTGCTTTCGACAGTCGACTTGCTCCTCCAGGCGCCGCTTTGTATCCCTCGACACCCCCTCTGCCACTGCAAGCTTCTGTGCAAAGACTTCGCACCTGAAATCACAAGGCCTAACAGCTTCACACCTCATGATCTTCATGATTTCATTAGGCTTCGTTCATATGTCTTCATTTCACTTCAGGTTTTGTCTCTTTGAAACACTTCCCATATCGGATCATCTTTTAGGTGGACGACCTGGCCCTGGCTATGAACCAGCAATCGCTGCAACCAAATGGATCCATCGTCATGGTGTACCCCCAATAGCCTGGCAGGCACCATCATTCGTGCACAAACCCAAATGTAAGCATTGCCAACCAGCGCTAACCATTGCCAGCCATCGAGCAGCCACAAACCAACCATCCAGTGGACCATCCTTTCAAGGGCTCTAGACATGCTTGCATCACCAGTCCTCCAGTGCTTGGTGTGTTCCCCAAATGACGTTCACCCAAAAATAATCCATTATTAGTCATTCATAACAATAAATCAACAATTTTTGGCGGTCCCTGATTCTGAGAAACTACCATGTGAACCCGAAGCCGCCAGGTCAATGAACGAATCCTAAGCCCCCAGGCCCTGGGGCTTTCCACCGGTGTCGTCCGAAGTTTCTCAGGCTCCCAGCTGTCGTCACCACTGTCAATGGCCTACTTGCGGCGAAGAATCAGAGACGGTGGCTGCTTGTAATCCAGGGATGAAACAACGGGTTCCTCTCCGTCAAACGAACTGTCAAATGAAGCTCACAATCACCCTGGGTTAAAACCAACTAATGATCATTGCCGTAAATGATGGATTTGTGACTTCCAGGCAAGCTCATAGCGGAGTTGCCAGGGGCGAACATTAACCCCAAAAATGGACAGGTAGCTCACACACCAACAGTTGGACGAATGGTCATGGCTTGGGGATGGCAACTCACAACGACTGAAACCCAGAGCCATTGTACATTTGGGTGGTTTCTCAAAGATTTAGGGACCCAAAACAATGGATGCTTTATTGACAAAAATGATTCAACTTGAAGGAATCATGGATCGGGCACATCCGTTCTTGTTTCAAAGATAACGTCGCTCAGCTCAGCTCAATTAGCTTTTGCTGGGGGGACTGTCTGGCTCTAAAATGCTTTTTTGCTGCCTTTGAAAAAGTAAAACTGTACATGATAACAAAATAGCATAGGCCTAACAAAGGCCTAACAAAGGCCTAACAAAGGCCTAACAGGCCAACAGAGGTCCAACATAGGAGAACACGAGCTGACACAAACCCAAGAAGGGCCCATTTTGGGAGAAGATGCCTGTCACACAGCAGGAAAAACAAAGGGTCTTTGAACCCCATACGCCTCAGGTCTCATAATCCCCCACAAATATTTGGTGTACATTAGTATGGCCATTCATCATGATGATTATCCCACTGCACTTTCATCATGTTTGTCATCGCTATCATCATGTTTGTCATCGCTATCATCATGTTTGTCATCGCGGACATTGCCCCAACATAATTGCGGTCATCATCGAGTCGTCATCAAAACATTTAACAACTACTGGGGTTCCCCCTTCAAACTGTTCGTGTCGCCAACAACAAGGCACTGAACAGCATGTTTGTGGCGCTTTTGTGCTGGAATCGGAGTCCTCTGTGTTGTCATTCGTGTTTGTACTTTCTTGGTCACCGATTCTTTCTTTTTCTTCCTCCTCCGGCATGCGCCATGCATTGCAAGGTTTTCAATGCACAATGCACACAAATCTTGATGCCCGGAAATCATACACCTAAAAAACTGCACAAGTATAAAGGGGACAATCGAATTCAAATCGACTTTAACCATATGCATCCACTTCTTCTGCCACAGAGTCACAACTATTTCACATGCTTCGCAAACTCTCCTACCTGTGCCCACCTGCAATGTTGGACAGGATTGAAGATATAGGCACATTGACCCCGAATGTCCTGTGACTCATCAGTCTTGGTGTCTTCCAAGTCCTACATCTATGCAAGAGCCAGGTGTTTGACAAAGACTTCTGCAGGCCAAGGAGAACAGAGACAACTTAAAAAGGCGCAAAGCACAACATCATCACTGGTGCAACGCGAGGAGGGCCGGAAAGTACGAGATTTTGGCCCCCCTGCTGATGACATGAGTGGTATCCCATCACCGTGCCGTTCCTTACGGAGAATGGTGCACCAGATCCACGTTGGCAATTACAATGCTACGCCAAACTCTTTCTTTTTGACTGCTCACCTGGCTCACCTCAGAATTCTTTTTGATCCCAACTCTGAACCCCAAGGCGGCCCCGACTGAAATGGAGAGCCTTGACCCAAAGACTGTCGAATCGAGGATGTCAGCTTCTCGGCGTCAACCATCCTAAGATCAAGAGGCTGAGTGGTGCGTTGTTTCTATGTTCCAAGATGTTTTGAAATTTATGAATTGATCGGGTATCCCAAATCACTTAACAATGCGGCAAGCTTTCTGTGCTTTTAGCGGTCTGATTTAACAACGGTAACTACCAACATTCAGCCTTAACTTGCTATGCCTTGTGTTTGCTAAGGAAGCCATGGCAGAGTTGAGCGAATCTATCGAGAGAGAAACTGGAACTTGTCAGGAGAAGAGCAATGCATCATGAAAAAAATGTATATTGCAACGCAATCACCTTCTTTTGCGAAACTATCAATGCTGCCTGCCAGGAGCTCCGAGCAGTGCCACATGAACTTACAAACATGGCTATGGAAATGGTGGAGGATGCTCAAATCTATGTTTTTCCTGAGCGCTTCGACTTTGAACCTGATGTTGGAGAACAAGTTGATCCACCCATTCCTGGGCCTGATCCACATGGGCCTGAACCTGGCACTGATGAGTTGCCTGTTCCGGAGACATTCGAGAGCCAGCCTCGCCCACCAATGCCTGAGCCTGACACGCCCACGGTTGATGATGGGCCGCCTGAGACACTCGAAGGCCACCCTCACCCACCTTTGCGTGATTTGGATGGAGAGTCCTTGCCTGACACCCTTGTCGCTGATTGGGACGAGCCTGACTCGCCCATGGCTAAGACACCTCCGGCCAATCCGCACATGAAAAGAAAGTTTTTGCGGCTGGTAGCGCCTCAGCCAGAGCAGCCCTTGGGGAGCTGCCTCCCGCACCCCTCGAGACTTTGGAGATGCCGGAGCTAAAGGCAAACAAGAGAGAAAGGAAGCCCAAAGCTAAACCAACAGCAAAATGCGCAGCAAAGGCCGCAGCCAAAGCAAAGAACAAGAAAGGCAGATCAACCAAAAACAAGAAGGGCTCAAAGGACACAACAAAAACAAAGAAGGTGTCTAGCAAGGAAGGGTTGGCCACAACCAAGGCAGCCAAAAGGAAGGAATGCCCTGAAAAGTCTGAGAATCATGCAAAGATCATTAAAAAGAAGCTGCACTCTGTTTCTTAGCTTAATTATTCTTCAGATGGGCGCGCCATCAATCACATGGAAAAGCCAACATTTATTTGTTTCCAAACAAGAACCGATGTTCATCTCAGGTCCATTCCAACGAGTGGGTCCGGGCAAAGGCATGCAGTGACGATCCAAAGCAATGGAATAGCCAGGCGTTTGCTGCCCGAAAGCAGTAGCTTGAAAAAATCAGCACACTCTGAACTTCATGCTTGGTCCTGGCTGATGTTCATTTATAATGCAGAACTTTGCCTAAGGTATATCTTGGACAACAACCTTGAGAACGAAACCGTGTGCCAGTTGGCTCTGTAGATCTTTTAGTCCATCATGCCATCATCCTCATTGCAACTCTATGAGTTTCCCTCAATGTTTTGATAGGTATTGGCTTGGAGATAATGGTGGCACTTGCAATACCAATTGATAAAAACTTGCAAAGAGCGTCATATATAATGTACTGATGAGTTGGTGCTTGACATCTAGTCAGCGTTTCTCAACGCTGTTCTTGCTGACGAGATTCCATATGAATGGAGTCAGGCGCCAGGGGATGTGCTGCCCGCAGCAAAAGGTGCAGCAGAGCGACACGAAACCATCAGACCCGGCATCACCATGGGGTCCTTTATTGAATTGTTCATCCCATATTTTGATTTAACAATTCACCACAGAGACACACCCACCATTGACCATCTATATATTACCGATTCACCCTCTGTCATTGAATGTTCCTGCAGTTTTGCAAGGACTCACTCATCAACTGGAAGGGGCCAGTTGCACCTGGACTTGAGTTCCTTTTTTCTACTGTCGCGGAGACATTTGAATAGGAACTGGACAGCCGTAGACATTGTCTGCGGAATCATCCAAATATATCAAAAGCTCAGCTTCACCTGGACAATTTTCCACCTGTGATTTGCAGATCGGGCCCATTCCCTAAGTCATCATGGCTGTCGGCAAAAGAGTAGTGCGAAACCAGGTTAGGATCATTTAGTAGCGCGCAAGCCGCTCTGATCTCAGAAGCTCCCAGGCTTCGCTTCCACTGCCCAATCATCCCAATGTCACACGCATGGTTGCCAAATCGCCACGAAGAAGTCGGGTAATGATCACAAGGACCCAGGTTTTCCATGGGTTGGCCATCCACATACCCGCGTATGACATTGCCCCCCAGGTTCACAAAGAACAACTGGTGCCACAGCAAATCGCGTATCTTCACATCCAACTTCTTCGTTATCCAGGCGCCATGACGATGGCATCTTGTCGTGACGTCATTGTCACTGACCAGAATCGACATTGAAGCTGACCAGACGAGATAGTTGGCCCACTGACCTGGCCCTGCACGGTAGAGAAAACCTACAGTGCTCTTGGATGCCCCACTGATTGCGCCAGGTTTCAACCTAAGACATAGTTTGAATTGCTGTGTCAAGTGCTTAATGGCTGAAACAGCTTCCAGAATGGATTGTTGATGATGTTGATTATGATGATGATCCCCTCTCACAAAGCAACCGAGATACTTGGCACTGTGCAATCAATTCACATTCACAAATTCTTAAGGCAGCCACCAAAAGCTGTCACTCTGAGAGGAGCTGCTCCAGAAGGACTTGTACATGCTGGACAGGCATCCCTGTACAAAGCATGGACGTGACAAGTTTGCCATCCCCCTGTAGTGGTTGGTTAGCCGGCTTACGTTGTGCATAGATCTCACCTCGATAGATCTTTCGACAATCACCTATGCTAGCCAATCACCGAGCGGTTTTGAGTCTCCGTTGTTACTTCCAACAGCGTGGCGATTCCAAGTTGCGAGGCGCAAATCAAACTTTTCGATATTTACATATAATAGAGATATATATATATATATATGTGTGTGTATATGTATATATAGAAAGAGATAGAGAGAGAGAGAGATACACATGTTTCTCCAGAGGTCGATAGATTTCCAGCAAATTAGTTCATGATCATAGCTGAAAACATACTGCAGTTGAACCATGACAAATAACCCTGTCCAAGAGCATGCCCTGGTTTATAGGCATGGCCGACAGGAATGACGATGATCCCGCTTTATCAATGTGAGCTGCCAAAAGTCCAAAGCTCCATCCACTTCCCGACTTCCAAGGCTCCAGGTTGGAGAAAAGGTTTCGCAAGGCAAGAGCCAAGATTCCGAGGTTACGAGGCTCCGATGTTCCAAGATTCCTGGGTTCTAAGATTCCAAGGGCGAGGTTCTGGCACGACAAGTTTCTAAAGCTTTCGGGGCTCCAAGGGGCCAAGCAGTTTCTAAGGTTCCAAAGTTTCAAAGTTCCACCTTCCTTGAGGTCTACGCTTGTAATCAGATCTTAGAGGAAGCGTTCTCGAGTTCCATATTCCATTTTTCCAAGATTCCAAGGTTCCGGCGTTCCGACTTTGCGGGTTTCCGAAATTCTAAAATGACACATGTTCAAGGCTCCAAGGTTCCAAGGTTCCAAGGTTCTAGGATCCAAGGGTTCTAAGTTTACAAAGTTGCAAGGTTTGACGATAGCAGGATGCCGAATTTACAGGGTTCAATGGCTCTTACAGGTCCAAGGTTCTGGCACTACAGAGTTTGAGGAGTACAGGTTTCAAAGGACTCCGCAGTTGTGCAAAACAAACGTGGTGACTGGAGCTGCATGGTGGCCCACAATAACGGGGACCAGAATCCTGAAAAATCGAAACGTGGTGTCTCCACATGCGGTATCACCAACCCAGGTTTTGTACATGTAGAGGACCCTTGCGAAATAAAACCTGGCAAACATAAGCACCCAAGGGATTCCATTCCACGCACTGCGAAGAAGACAGGTACACACCACCAGGCGCTCAAGGTATTTCAAACGCGGTTGCCTCATCTGCCGCAGTCAAAACTCGCTGCTTGAATGGGGTAGGGTCATCTGACGTTGGCGATTATTATGGTTAAGTACAAAAGCGTTCAAGCTACTATTGCAATATGATGAGCCAGTGAAATAGGTTTTCCACATCCAAACGCATGAGCCCAAGTGGAAAGCCAGCTGCCCTGCCCCAAAATCCTTGCTGATTCACACAAATTCCGAAGCCACACATGATTCGTTACCCCGAGCATGTGACACAAGAAGCAAGAATGAACCTGTTTCCTCATCATGGATATCAAACCCAAGTAATGGGCCTGACTGGTCGGTTGCGTGAAGAATTTTCCACTGTTCATCTGCAAATCAGGAGCTTTGCGAAGGGAATCCTGCAGAGCACCCAGCAGCTCAAAAGCGTTTGTGGGGGCATGAACAAGTTTGGCATACACTTCCCGCATCCTCACTATACCGTCAATCAAGTCTTTGGTGCTCCTACCCAGCCCAGTCACATGACCCTTCAGACCTGCTCTGATGCGACATGGTGAGAACCCCTTATGGCGGCCATCGTCATCCCACCCATACTTTGTATCCGTATCAGTACTACCCCACAAGGCGGCGGAAGTTTCGAACAGAGGTAACCTGTGGACATGTTGAAGTGCTTGGGTTGCATGATTGCCACAGCGACACGGTGGCAGCAGGAAGTCTGTCCGTCCGTCCGTCCGTCTGTCTGTCCGTCTGTTTGTTTTGCTTTTTCACAACAAAAGGGAGGAGACTTTTCGGGGTCTCCTTGCAGGAGACTTTTTAGTCTTCTGTGATTTGTGGCAGGAGTGGCACCTTGGCACCATACACTTCACACGGGCCGCTATTGGTAAAGCTGGCGACGCTGAGGCTGATGGTCCAACATCAATAGTCTACAGGGACTTCAGCAAAAACATCGACACAATGCTCGACCTCATCCAACAACGTCACTCGTCTGCCATCGGGCTCGTGTATGACTGGAGTGAAGTCGATTGCCACACAGTTCAAGGAAGGTTGGATTTCACGGGGCTGAGCAATGCGAGGCAACTGTCCGCACTCAGGTTCAAAATGCCATACTGATCCTCTTGGAGCCATCCAATGTGAATGGTCGACAATGATCACGTTCTCCCACATCTCGCGCGGGTCGAACGGCGTGCTCTCACATGTCTCGGAGTCGGCGAAGCTGAGTCCAATGCTGGGTCATCGCAACTCGTTGAGCGTCCAGGGCATGGAGCGTGTCCAAACGCTCCTGGCAGCTCTGCTGCAATGCATCGCGTTGTTGCTGCAGGGCATATCGTTCCAAGCGCAGCCTGGTCAGCGTCAGTTGCAAGTTGGTCACGATGACCGGATCTCCAGCGTTCCTCTCTTCCATCCAACCAGGTAGCCAATCAGGGTGGACAATGCCACCAGCAGCAAGATCGCCAACTGCTGCTGCCAATGAGGTCACTGAATTGAACGACGGCGCTCAATGCTTTATTTTTGACCAGCCTCCTGATGATGGCGGTTGGTTCACCCCAGCAATGTTAACGCCAAGCAATGGCAATTCTTGGATTCCAAGACCTGAAACTATGGAAAGGCCGGAGCGTGCTTGCAGCCCACATAGATCAGAGTGCCAAGGACACCCAGAAAGCCACAAGAGCTGAGCAAATTCTTCACGGCTTTTGGCCCTTTCGTCCTGGATCTTCTTCTTGGCGGTGTAGTGCGTTGGGCCCCAAGGTGAACTTCACCTTGCGGGAGCACAAGCGATCAGCTAGAAGCTGCCTGGTTGTGTCCTTGGCGCGCAAGTCGGCAGACTGTCTCTCGCTGCTCATCCATCTCAAGAAGTCACCAAAAAAGACATCAGTCCTTCCTTGCAGAGCAACTTTTCTCTGTGAGGCCACCAGCACCCACAGACTCACGATGATACACATCGTAGAGGCACTTGGCATCAGCGATTATGGTCGGCTGCAATGAGCTGGGCATTTTTTTTTTGCCAGGTGGTGCCTCTTGCACGCGAAATGCAGGTCACCATGAGTTCCGTAGGATGTGAAAATCAAAGGATCACTGAAGGAAACTCAAGATGACAACGGCCAGAACCAAGACCAGCAACCAAAAACAAAAACCAGCAAAACAACCCAAACACCACCAACCAGCCAAACAAAACCAGCCAAACCAACCAAACCAGACACGAGCCAAAGTCATCAAGAGTTCAAGCAATCCAAGAAAGCTGTCTGTGCTAAGGTGAAACAGGTGACAATTCGCACTCACGCATCTCAGTAGTCAAAGAGCCAGGCATCAGCATCTCTCCTCATCTTGGAAAGTGAGCGAGCAACTATCCATTGAAAGGGATGAAATTGTGCAACAGCCTGAAAGCGACCACCTGTAATAGCACTGGAGTAAATCACCTCTTGCAGCTTCGTACAAGAAGAAGCATCCGAATAGTGCAGCCGAAATGAGAGCGAAGAGGAGCGCAAAGGCAAAGTCACCATGAAGAAAAAGCAATGAAGAAAAGGTGCCAAAGAAAGGGAGAGAGGCCCCAGCCTCCCCCCCACTGTAGGGAGCGAATCGATCAACCACGGCCATGCTCCAGAGGAGCAATAAAAAAGGACAACATCGTCCCACAGCGTTCGCCAAACGAGTAGAGCACCCGTTGCCTCCAACTGTGCCTGATCCCAGCACAAACAGGCACCACAAAGGACATTGGACGACTTGTATGTCACGCAGGAGAGTGCTCCACGATATGGCTGACACCCAAGTGCAATACAGTTCAAGGTATGCAGTGCCGTCAAGCAAGCTGCCACAGGGACCGCCAGCAAAGGCATGGCCAAAGCCGGTAGTCCCCGGGGCAGCCAGCTTGTCAAGGCACCGCACTCCTCAACCATGCACGTAGGGTCCCTGCTCACGGCAAACGGGCACCGTGGATGCTGGCCAATGGCACAGGGGCGGCTTTCTCTCTCTCCCAGGACAAGGCTGAGTACCCTAGTAGTCACCTTGATGCACCAGTCCAGATAGTCCCACCAGCAACGACAAGCGCTCATCCAGCTAGT
>VSDK01016069.1:540-34000 GCA_009767595.1 Symbiodinium kawagutii
GGGCAGCGGATAAGGCTGGCAGGGGCTGCTGCCCTGCTATCCCGATTGCAGCATGACCTGTATGTATGTATATGTATCTATGTAAATTTATATGTATATGTATATATGTATATATCCACATATGCGTGCATCCGTCCTTGGTTAAATCTTGTGCTCTCAGGGATTAGGTGGCAACCCTGCGCTATTCCAGCGCAAAGTGAAACAATTTAGAATCCTTGTCCGGTGTAAATGAAGCACGTGCACGCAGAGACACACACATACATTTTTTGTTTATATACAAACACCAAAATATAGACAAACATTTGGGCCATATTGTGTATCAATGTTCCTTTTTCCACATTGCCAACCCCTACAGGGTCTTGGACAGGCTGAAGATGGAAAGGAAGATGGAAAGGATGATGCAAATGAAGAGAAGAAAGCAGCGCGGGAGGCTGGCCGGGGTTGGTGACCAGCTATCTGGATTGAAGCATGATCTGCATGTATATCTGCATGTATATATATATATATATATGTATACAAAAGTATTTATATACATACATACATATTTTTTCATACATACATTTATATCTGTATAAATACACATATATATATATATTTGCGTGTGTGTTTTATGTATGTATATATATTTGTAAATGTTTAAATGTATTTATATATATATATGTGTATTTATATATATATATGTATGTATATGTGTGTATGTGTGTGTCCATCCTTTGTTAAGTCTTGTGCTCTAAGGGATTAGGTGGCCACCCTGCGCTATTCCAGTGCTAAGTGAAACAATTTAGAATCCTTGTCCGGTGTAAATGAAGCACGTGCACGCAGAGACACACACACAAATATGCATATATATATTAAAAACATATAAGTATATTTCTAAAGAGATTGAAAACACATTGTCATCGTGTATATGAAGACCAATGTATTTATAGATGCAGTGAAACCATTGTTTAAGAACCCCATTAAGAACTTGAGGGGCTGGAACCCTTGGACTACACATGAACACTGGGCAATTGACAATAATAATTCCAGGGTACCCTCGAAATCTTCTCAAGTTCTCATTTTCAATCACCTGACGCCCATGTCTTGGCATCCTAGGATCACGACTCATGTGTGGAGCCTAGGTCCCATTCTGTCCTCCCCTTGCGCGATGGAAGCCGTCCCATGTCGTGTTCCTATTAGAATAAGAACTTGAGGGTTGTCCAGGCTCTGACTACCAGGTTCCAGCATGGTACGCAACATATATCCTTGTACTTTTGGTTTTGGGGACAACGTGGCAACCAAGGCTATTCCAGTGCGAACAGCAACAATTTAGAATCCTCGTTCAGTCACACATACACATCTATCTACAATATATGTGGCATATTGAAACCCTGAAACCCGTGAGATGCTGTGAAGCAATCTATATATAGATAGATATGTACATATAAATATCAATAAATATATATATATATATATACAAATATATATATATATATAAAGGTATTTACCGGTCAAAAAGCATATTCATGGGTTTATAGAAAGATGAATATAAACTATATAACCATATCTTTCCCATGAAACCACATATATACTTGTACTTTTGCATGTAGGGACAACGTGGCAACCAAGCCTATTCCAGTGCGAACAGCAACAATTTAGAATCCTCGTTCAGTCACACATACACATCTATCTACAGTATATGTGGCATATTGAAAAACCTACCTTTTCTTTTCCCCTCCTTTTCCTCCGCTCCAGTTCCTCGGCGCCTCTATGCTGTGCACCTTTTCTGTTTCTCCTCCCCCTGCCGGCGTGGCCTCAGAGCCCTCCTTCCTATCCTCCTCCCCACCTACCCCCCCTGCCGATGTTAGGGGAAATGTTTAAATCACATTAAGATGTATAAACCCACCTTTTCTCCTTCCTGTCCTACCCCCACCTACCCCCTCGTTACCCACCCCTGGGATGGTCTCCACCGTGCCACCCTGGATCCGGCGCAAGCTCTGCCGGAGTCCGTGGCCAAGCCCGTTGTGCACTATACTTGGTCCTCTCCCCTGGGCTGTGTCGGTTCATGACCTACCTAGTCTTCTCTTCGCAGACAGGGCCACCTCCGAGAAACCACATGTTAGAGGTTGGGGTCCATGTTAGGCACAGAGGTTGGGGAAATGTTGGGGTTATGTTAGTCTATGTTCATAATATTGATCAAGATACATGATCATAATTGATGAGTATAACAATGATAAACATCAATGATCATAAATAACAATAGTAATAACAATAAGGATAGACTGTGATGATTTTAATATATTCTAAGTATATTAAAGTACTTTAAGATGTATAAACCCACCTTTTCTCCTTCCCCTCCCCTCCTTCCTGTCCTCCCCCCACCTTCCCCCACCACTCCGAGGCCCACGAGCTCCCTCGTCCCCCGACCTCCACGGGCTTCACCCCCCTCCTTCATGCATGGCCTCGAGGCTTCTGGGCTCCTGAGTCCTTGACGTTGCTCTGTTGGGGGTTCATGTTGGGATTACCG
Source organism: Symbiodinium kawagutii (assembly GCA_009767595.1). Taxonomy (NCBI): domain Eukaryota; class Dinophyceae; order Suessiales; family Symbiodiniaceae; genus Symbiodinium; species Symbiodinium kawagutii. The sequence continues at coordinate 3,047 of VSDK01016069.1, forward strand.
CGTCAGGAGGCGGCCCAGCCTGGCCTTGGAGCTCAGCGTCTCGGCGACGCCTTCCGGATGGGCTCCTTGTTGTGGGGTGTAAGTAGGGCACATGTCGTGCCTAAGGCCCATGTTAGGCACAGAGGTTGGGGTTATGGTGGGGTTATGTTGGGTTTATGGTGGGAAGAGATGGGATTTAGGAACATGACATGGGATGTTCCTCCCATTTATGATGGGATGTGTTGGGTCCATGTTGGGGTTTATGATGGGCTTATGTTGGGAAAAGGGTGTCTTAGGCACAGGAACGGTGTTCCTAAGGAAGGTTTGTGGGGGAGATTGGGACCCATTGAAAGTCTATATCTCCAAGAGCTCTCCTGTTGATAGACTTTTGATCTCCTTTCCTGTGAGGTTTGCATGGTTGTTGCATGACAATGATTGCCAAACGGTCCTTTGGCAGTTGCAATCATCAACTGTCAAGCATGAGATTTGGCAACATTGTACCTGGTATGCATACGTGGTGTCAGCTCTCCCGCCCCTCCTGGGTTTGCGAGTCATCATGCTCCAGACATTTCCCTGACCAAACCAGCATAGTCTCCCCCCGAGTCGGGGTCCCCCTCGGGCTCTTCTTTCTGTGCTGGTGATCCAGGTTTGCCGTCTGGACAGGGATAATGGGAGGCTTCACAATCATGTCATGGGAACAGGTTGCCCTCCCCCTTCCCCTCCTTTCCACCTGCTTCTCCCCACCTTCCCCCCATGATAAGATATGTTGGATTAATGATGGTTTTGTATTGGGACGAGAAGAGTTGCTGACTCGGTGAGGCACCACAAGTACAGTCCCTTCGTGCAAAAAACAAAGACGCATGTTCCGTGTGCCATGTGCCATGCATGTCGTTGCTATTATCTTCAAAAATGAGATGATTGATGAGGGTTGATTGGCGCCAGCGCGCTGCGGCTCAATAGGTCCCCAAGCAATGCAACGGCTTCGTCATTGCTCCCCCTCCGCAATGCGAGCTCTTTTGCGCACCGCGCTCTCTGCCGAAGAGCATCTTGGGTTTGGCAGCTTTTTGTGGACCCGGGTTTTTGTGCTAACAGCTCACATGGGAACCCAGCGTGAATCATGAATCAGCATCAGAATCAGAATGTTTTCAAAAGAGTGAACTCACTACAGCGTCATGAAGCAGAACACGAATCATCACAACTTAATACATATATATATATAGATAGATATATCGCTATATATCTATATATATATATATATATACATATTTAATATAAATATATATATATTTATTTATTTATTTACGTATATTTATGTATATATATATATAGAATGATAGTCGCCAATCATGAACCAATCCTCCAATATTACTATATACATACCTATATCCATGCATAAGTTTTGCATTTGCCATATTGGCCACGCCTCAGGAGCTTGGACACCACAAAGATGCAAAGGCAGCGGATAAGGCTGGCAGGGGGCGGCGGCCCCCCCTCCCGATTGCAGCATGACCTGTATGTATGTATATGTATCTATGTAAATATATATGTATATGTATATATGTATATATCCACATATGTGTGCATCCATCCTTGGTTAAATCTTGTGCTCTCAGGGATTAGGTGGCAACCCTGCGCTATTCCAGTGCAAAGTGAAACAATTTAGAATCCTTGTCCGGTCTATATAAATGAAACACGCACACACATCGACGCGCATTGTGTGCACGTATTCAAAATATACACAGTAATGGCAGTAATGGCACATAAATTTGCAGAGAAATATGAAATATATATATATATATAAATTGAAATAAATTTATATATATATATATAAATAAAATTGAAATAAATAAATATATATAGATGTAAATAAATATTTATACATATATATATATATATACATATGCATTTTGATATTGGGCTTGGTGCTTGCTATCCAGCTGGCTGAGAATGATTTCGTTCATTGCAGTTTGCGGCTCAAAGGACTTACTTTAGGTTCAAATATTCGAAGATGGATGCCGCTGATTTGAATGCTTCTTTGGGAAGACCCTTTGCACAAAGACCTGAAGACGTTCGGCGCATGGGGGTCTGGACACAGGATAGACTCAGGAGACGTGACTTGGCTTATATTGTGTTTGGTATATATATATAATGAACATTCTTGAGCCCATCAGCCAAACGTCTTCTACTTGGGTATTTTGCCTCTTGTCATGACTGAGGTCGCAAAGCGATGGAAGAGTACTTGGACAACCCGAAGGTGAAGCGCTTGGCTGCGGTCATCGACTTCATCCTCACCGGCCAAGACTGGAAAGAGCAGGACTGAAGCTTGACACCAACGACGTCATGATTTATTTAGCCAACGCATCTTTCATAAATCAAATCATGATATATAGGTGCAATTGACGCATTCTAGCATTGTCGAAAGTACGCATGGAATCTCATGGACCTCAATTCGATTTGTCAAACCCGTCATTGAACTATATATGTAGAATCACCTTCAATTTTCAAAGAGGACGACTGAACGAACGATTCTACCAACCATTTTATTCCTCCTTGCTCATTGTGCAGGAAGCTGAGATCAGAGTCGTCCAGACGCTGTCACGACATTTCGCTAGAATGACTTTGGAGCAAAAAGGTCAACGAGTGGAGAGTTCTCCGCTTTTCAAATCAAGAGTGTCAAACGTGCCTGCTCCTGAACCGATGGGTCCGCCACGTCCGTTCAAGCGGTTGAAGATGCGTTGAGCTGGTTTGGCAGTTGACTGTGTGTCAGTGTCTTTCAACCCATTTTAGCTTGGCTGTGCCAATTGAAACAATGTTGGTGGCTTTAATTAACTCATTATTCTGCGCAGGGGTTGCCAGGAAAAAGTGCTGCAGATTACGCTGGCCGTGCAATGAAAGCCAACATTTTTTCATATATGCCCACCTGCCAAATGCAGCGGCAGGTGGATCCTTCACCTCCAAAAGACCACTAACCGTAAGAGAATATATTTATGTTCAAATATACATATGTATATATATATATATATGTAAATAGATAGATATATATATATATACTTGTACGTTTGCTCTTAGGGACAATGCGGCAACCAAGGCTATTCCAGTGGGAAGAGCAACAATTTAGAATCCTCGTTCAGTCACAAATATACGTATATCTACAATATATACATGTGGCATATTGAAACCCTAAAATTGTGAGATGCTGTGAAAGGATTTATAAACAAATAAATATGCATTATATACCTCAATATATTTGCATATATTTACAGGTCAAAAAAACATATTTATGGATTTATAAAAAGATAAATATATAAACTATAAAAAACATATCTTTCCCATGAAACCACGTATATCCTTGTACTTTTGCTTTTGGGGACAACGTGGCAACCAAGGCTATTCCAGTGCGAACAGCAACAATTTAGAATCCTCGTTCAGTCACACATACACATCTATCTACAGTATATGTGGCATATTGAAACCCTGAAATTTGTGAGATGCTGTGAAACAATCTATATATATATATACATATTAGGATGTCGCTCTAGCACGTTTTTGACCCCTCTCTTTAGACCCTATATCCTTGGTTATGGTTGAAACTATGTGATTATTTTGTTGAAACTATGTGGGTATTTTGTAAATTCTATGCGGTTATTTTGTTCTTACTACATGTTTTTTTTAAACGGTAATGTTATTTTGGTTGAAGCTATGTGGTTATTAGGTCGAAAGCTACGAGTATGTGGTGATTTTGTCAACACTATATGATTATTTTGTTCATATTATGTGGTTATTTTGTTATACAATGCTATATGGTTATTTTGGTTAAAACTGTGTTGCTATTTTGTTGAAACTACGTGAAACAACATCTCTGTATCCATTTCTATAAGCAACTTTATTGTATTTATATATATACAACATGTTTTGTTCGGACCCCCAAAAGCAGCAGCAGGTGGATCCTTCTCTTCGAAAGAGCTTAAGCTTCGAAAAGCAAAAGATCATTGAGATAGACTGTGAATCGGAGGCTCACGGGCTGGGTTGCTTGTGGACAGACACGTGTATATATATATATATATACACAATATTTATATATATATATATATATTTAATATTAATATTAATTTACATAAATATATATATAGGACAATTGAGGATTCAAACTTTTAGTGCGCAATATATATATATATACCTTTATCGGTGGCAACCCTGCCGCATTCCAGTGGTAACTGAAACAATTTAGAATCCTGGTTCAGTCACACCAAATGTTCAATTGTTGCATTCACTGTTGCCAACGTGCCGAATGCAGCGGCAGGTGCATCCTTCACCTCCAAAGAGCAACAGATCGAACAGGAAAGAAACTGGCAAGGTCAAAGCTGAATGTCGGTGCATTTGTATATATATATATATATACATATTTATAACGCCCATATTTTAAATATATATACATATATATATATATATTAGTAAATGTATATATATATATATATATTTACATTTACTATAGGCATGTTATGTGTCATTCTAATGCAATTCTTTTTATATATATATATATATGTAAATTATCTGTATATATATATATATAAGTGATTTTCCAGACATGATGCCCATCGTTTGACTAAAATAAATGCATTTGTGATAAATCATGGTTCCAACCGGCCGAACACAGCGGCAGGTGCCTCCTTCATTTCCGAAGCCCAACATAATGAAAAGGGTCAAAGCTGAACCGGAGGACGACGTGGTGGGTTGTTTTTGGGCACGAGCACGGCAACATTTGCGTAGAGCAATTTCCAACCAAAGTGGAAACTACTGGCGTCGGTGCATTTGTTGCTTCAGGCTGTTGATCAGTTGTCTCAATCACTGTCTCAGTGAAACTGTTGAACTATACTTCTCTATACTTATTGTATATATATATATATATTTTTAAATGCATACTATTTTACATTTCTGACATTTCTAGATACGGATTGATGATACAAGTTTTCTCGCCCCCTCCGTGCATTCAGACGGTGCGACGGCCCAGGAGCAACCGACGAAAGAAGGGCCGGCTGATGCTGAGGTTCGGCTGGGGAGGATGGTTTTGGGAAGGTAGAGATAAAATGTGGTTCGTCAATATGTACATTTCTCTACGGTTTCATTGAACAATGACTAATGCTCCAAAATCAATATTTGTATACATATATATCTATTGATGTGTTTTCATGTATGCAGTTTGTTCGTTGCATGCAAACTTGTAAGAATATTGATAACTACCCTTCTATATATTTATATATATATATACGGACATATGCATTCGAATCATTTTGAATATATATATATATATATGTTTATATATTGATATCTATATTTACATAAAATAAATATGTATATATGTGTATTTACAATACTAAATACATACAGTAGCTACGGCTGTAAATACGTGTTTATGTGGCTTTTCTCGAAGCATTTTGTTTCTGTAAGCTAGGCTCAAAAACCGTATTTTCCACAGCATCGCAAAATCCTCGTGCCTCATGAGCGCCGCTGCCATGTGTGTTGCGCGCGAGGTGTGCCAGGGCTTGCTAAGGGACGAGGGCTTGAGGACCCGGACCTTCCTGGATACTCCTATTTGGTTTCTTCGACTGAGCTTGGCAATGGTGTCCCTCAAGATCTCTCTGGATTTCATTTTTTGGAATCACAAGTTGACAAGCCGATTCTCTATGATTTCATCCAGCAGCTTCTGATTCAGCTGACAGCACTGAGCGGGGCCATTGAGAGCGGAAACATCTCATACCTTGAGAACTATAGTGTGACACCTGCGCAATTGACCCTGCGCTCTTTTCAGGCCCATGACATTGTGGAGCAGGATGCAGATATATTGGCTCATATCAAGCTATGGGCTCCAAGGGCATTCACTCACACCTTGGAAGACTTGTGCCGAAACTACGAGGCAGTGGTGGGCAATCTGGATATCTCTCATGACGGGCACCGTGAGATCTTTCAAGAAGTTGAATGCATTCGCATCAATGCGAAGGAGATTCTCCGCGTCTTGGCCATGACCCTGCAGGATCGGTTTCGATTAGATGCTGAAAGGGCTCATTGATCAAAGCCAATGTGCTTATGCCATTGAAAAAAACAAAAACGGTGTGTGGGAAGGATGGGGCTGACGGAAAACATGCAGAAATTCAGGCTATATATATAGTCTATATACATGTACATGTATATATATATATATTTATTTATATTCATATGTATGTATATACATGTATGTTTACGTCAAGGCTGTTCCAGTGGGAAGAGCAACAATTTAGAATCCTCGTTCAGTCACAAGTATACGTATATATATATATATGTATATATATATATTTATATATCTACAGTATATATATATATATATATATACCGACATACCAACCAGGGTTTCGACAGGGAAATGTCTCGTCTGAGAAGCCATTGAAATTGAGATCGCCCAAAGACATGTGGCTCTTTTGTTGTTTTTCCGTACAACTTTTTCGCAGATAAATATATATATATAAACTATATATAATAATCATGTTTATTACTATATATACATCGATTTTAATGGATGATTTCCAAGTATCCCAAGTTTGAGAAACACCCACCTATGATCACTGACCGTAAGAGGATTCACCACCAGGATTGACCAAGGGGTACCACCTGTGGGCAAAAAGGCATGGTTGGCTCTCCTCCGGAAATGTTGAGCCTACCCCTATTCACACCTAAACCATATCTTTCCTATGAAAACTTGTACTTTTGCTTTTAGGGACAACGTGGCAACCAAGCCTATTCCAGTGCGAACAGCAACAATTTAGAATCCTCGTTCAGTCACACACACACACATATATATATATTTTTATTTATTTATTTATTTTTGTAAATTTCTAGATATATATATATATATATATATTTTAGGATGTCGATCTAGCACACCCCTCTCTTTAGACCATATCCTTTGTTATTTCGGTTGAAACTAGGTGGTTATTAGGTAGAAACTATGCGGTTATGTTGTCAGTGCTACGTGGTTCTATATAAATATATATATTGTTCATATTATGTCATTGTTTTGTTAGTGGTATATGGCTATTTTGGTTGAAACTATGCTGCTATTTTATTTTTGTAATGTGAGACAACAACTTTGTATTTATTTCTATAAGCAACTTTGTGGTATTTACAACATGTTTTGTTCGGACCCCCAAAAGCAGCAGCAGGTGGATCCTTCTCTTCGAAAGAGCTTAAGCTTCGAAAAGCAAAAGATCATTGAGATAGACTGTGAATCGGAGGCTCACGGGCTGGGTTGTTTGTGGACAGACATGGGTATATATATAGGACCATTGAGGATTCCAGGGGAAACCCATGGTTTTGATGCATTTGTTGCTTCAGCTGATCCCCAAACTTTTCTTTGATCATTCGTATGCATGTAAAGCACCAGATATTTATATAAATCTTGATGTATTTTCTATTTCATATGTATAAAGATCTGGAAGATCATAACTCTCTCTCTATTTATGTAGCTATGCCCACGTGCAAGCACAGCGCAGGATCAACCTCTTTCACCTACTTCACGCAGAAAGACTGCTGGAAATGGAAGTGACGCAGAAACGCAAGAAAGCGGCAAGGTCAAAGTTGAACCGCAGGCTGAAGTGGTGGGTTGTTTGTGGGCCCGGGCACGGCAACATTTGCGCAGAACAACTTCGCACAGCAATGGAAACTAAATATACAAATATACTGGTTTTTAATCATGAGTTGCATTGATTAGAATGCAACCCTTCGCCATTGCAGTGGTAAGTGAGACAATTTAGAATCCTGGTACGGTCACAGAACATGTCCATTTGATGCGCTTTGACGGTTCATTTTTTTTTTAAATGTATATATATATATATAAATATATATATACATACCGGATTGGTTCGTTTGTTGATTTGGCGACGGACTGGCCTGGCGCTTCTTCTCGAGATGCCAACGGAACCATGGATGGACATGATGTTTGTGTGTGTGTTTGTGCGTTTGGGCCAAAGCGAGGTATTGCGCACATATATATATATATATATTTATATATATAAATTAAATACACACGTATTTATATACATATCCCTTTCCTTTGGAAACCCTCCTACCCTTCTTTGACCAGGAACTTGGTGAAGCCTTTGAAGAACTTGCAAAGCTACACAAGCTCAAAGCAACCAAAAATTCTGGCCACTGGGGAATGTGTGCACATCCACGTGTTGCGCGAAAGTACGTGTCAGGCCCAACGGATGCCCGCAAAACCATGCATATTGGACCTGAACCTCAAGACGTGTTTGACATTGGTGACCGGATCTGGCTTGTCGAAGCAACAGACACCTTTGAGATACAGCCAGCAGTCCTGGCAATTCTGGAGTACGTGTGTTGCATGCAATTGCCACATGAAGTTTTTGGCAGTTTCTTTCCCTTGCACAGAATCCAGCAGGAAGAGGTCAGTGGCATGGAGAAGATATTTGGTTTCCAATTCAAACTGATCCATGTTCTTTCACATCCTGTACGTGTCACCCTCCAAAAGCCAAGCCATTTGATTTGGACATCAATCCGCTTTGGAGGTAGCAGTACTGCTTCAAGTGCAGCTGTCAAGTCTGAGACAGCATCCAATCGCAAACGGAAGCAGGATGGCCAACCGCCTTCAAATTCCCCCAAAAGAAAGCAAAAAGAAGCCATTGATCATGGCCAGGCGCCTTCGAATTCCACCCAGAAGTGCAGAGCAGCCATGGATCATGGCCAGTTGCCTTCAGTTCCCCGTCAGAAGCAAAAAGCAGCCATGGATCAGAAAGATTCTGGGGAGTTGAGTGGGAGTGAGAAGGAAGACAGCCCAGAGCAAGATGAGGACGAAGATCACCATACCCAGCCTACATCTCAGAGGGATTCTGGCAAAAACGCTGAGGAGAAGGTGACATGCATCATTATGAGGGAGACAGAGTGGTTGGATATTGAATCTGGAGAGGCCGAACATTTCCTGAGACCTTTCGCATCTCAGGAATGTCGTTGCACGGCCATTGTCCGTGACACTGAGGGACATGTCGTCATGGGTGAATTTGATGTGGTCAAATTCACTCCAGTCGAGCACACACTGCTTGCGAAAACCCAGAGACATTTCAAAAGCAAAAATATTTGTAGCTATACACCCTCCCAGTTGGCATCAATGGCCCACAACCAGAAGCTGTTCCTGTGGACAACGGCTAACGTTGTGGCAACGCCAAGGGGCGCACATTGCCCCATGCGCTTTCTCGACCTGGCTCCGAGGCACAAGAATAGAACTTTCTTCCTGACCAAGGCTGAGCTGGCTGACACAAGGGTCGTGGACGATCCAAAAAGCATGGATTTGGATGAGACAGCCAAATTTTTCTATGCTCAACTTGGACGACAGAAGCAAGATCTCCTAATACAAACCCTTCGCAGACTGGACGGGAAGAAACTCAGAATCGGAACCACGTGTTCGGGAACGGATTCCTGCATTGTGGCCATCCAAAAGGTGATCACTTTCTTGAACAGAACCCAGGTTCGATGCGTAGTTTGGTTCCATGTTGGTACAGTCAACGGCTTAATCGCATCGATTTTGTTGTTTTGAGTGAAATAGTTTGAAAGTGTGGGGGATCTTCCCAGGGGGGTCGCATCAATTGTTGCTGCACCTTGGGGATTATATTCAAGAAAATTGTTTTTGATGGTCAATCATGTTGATTTTGTTAGTAAATCGCCATGGTTCCTTGCAGGGCATCATTTTGAAATGTCTCTCTATATATATATATATATATATATCTCTATATATATACATATATATATATACATCTATAAATATATATATATATATATAATTCGGAGATTCATATAGATATAAATATAAATATATATGCCTATACCCTGTAGGGCACATCTGTGGCTGTGGAGCACACGTTTTCCTGCGAACTTGATGACCGGAAGCTTGGCATGATACTGAAACAGTTCGACGTGCTCCATTGCTTCAAAGATTGCAAGGACTTTGGCGACGACAGAGCCTACTGCTACACATGCAAAAAGGAGCACTCCATCAGCAGCACTTGTACCATTGACCTGCTAATCAGTGGTTTGGTGTGCACAGACATCTCCAGGCTCAATGCTCAGAGAATGGACAATGCTGGCTGTTACGAGGCCACGAATCACGAAGCGGGTACATCCGGAGAGACGTACCGATATGGCTTTAGAAAGGCCAGGGCGTACATCTCTGCATTGTGTTTATATAATTTTTCCGACCCACATTCTAAATTCAGCTCACCAGCCATGTGCGGGACATGCATGCATACATACATACATACATACATACATACATACATGCATGACACATCTAGATATTTCTCTCTCTATATTATATGTATGTGTGTGTTTAGATGTATATATATATATATATATATATTTTGTTTGTATACGTATCTCAATGTATATATGTATATATATATATATAGATACATACAATTCAGAGAGGAACTAAGCCCTGAGGCCATTGAAATTCTCAAGCCGCAGATTGCCGTCTACGAGAACGTGAAGGCTGCCACCGAGAGGACCAAAGGACACGACGGCAAATATCGCGAACCATGTGTCAAGGTGCCGTGCTGGTTGGAGGGCCCACTGATTTGAGTGTATATATCTAAACTGTTTGTGGGTGCGCCCATCGATTTAGGTGCTTCACTCAGCCCAGCTACGTGACAGAAACCATTAAGGCAAATGCCCAGCAATTGTATACTTGCTCATGCCCATGTGAATACATATATATATATATAGATAATTGATTTCTATAAATAGATATAGATATATGTATATATATATATACTCATCCGAAGGCAGTGTCAACTATGGCTATTCCAATGGCAAGTGCGACAACTTAGAATCCTGGTCCAGTCACAGAACAATCAGAACATGTGCACTGATCACATTGTTTACGGGATTGGTTTGTTTGTTAGTTTGTTGATGGGTATCGCCATTACCATTTGTTTCCTTTCTTTTAATATTGAAGTGTATGGTTTTTTGTGAGACAAGACAATTGTGATACAGTACATTGTTTGGTCACCATTCTGTCCCCAATGAACTCATGAGTGAAACCTCTCCTTTTTTAAACACAGATATATATATATATATATATAAATACATATATATATATATATAAGTATATATCAAATTTGAAAATGTATTTCTTGACTTTTGCGCTTATAGCAACTTGGGCTATTCCAGTGGCAAGTGGAACAATTTAGAATCCTGGTCCGGTCGCAGAACAATCAGAAAATGTGCATTGGTTGCAATGTTTGTGGGATTCAATTGTTGTTAATTTGGATAAGTATATATATACATGTTTATACTTGTATATATCTTTATATAAGTTAGTTTTTCTTTCAAGGCATTTGAAAATATAGATTATCTAATCCTTGGAAAAAACACAAAACCTTTCATGTACATATGTATATATATATATATACCTAAATATTTATATAGTTTTGTTCTGCGGGATTAGGGCCCCTCCAGTTGCAAGTGAAACAATTTAGAATCGTGGTCTCACGTTCGTCTTGAATTGATTGTTCATATACGGGATCCAGGGTGATGGGGATCCAACTTTTCTGGAGGCTGTGGAAAAGCATTTGAGACAGCTCGGGTACAGCTTCGCCACTTGCTCAGCACATAACTGTTCTCTTCCTGTTTGGTTCCTGCTGGAATGTTGCATATCTATAAACATTCTTTACGTGATTTATATGTTTGATCAAAACACTTTATATGTACATATGTATATTTTAATATATATATATATATATGCATTTATCTATTTAGATATATTTATGAATATTCAAACTATATATATATATAATCAATGAATACATTAATTTATCTAGATTTACTTATATTTGAATTTCTCTCTATAGAAATATGTGTTTCTATTCTTGAATGTTGCCTAGGTATGGACAGTCCTCGATTCAAGGGACTTTGCCTTGCCACAGCGCAGAAATCGAACATGGGGTTTTGCCTTCTTGTCTGATGGCCGCAACAAGCAGATGCTGAAGGACGTGGATGCCACGTACAAGGATTGCCTTTCTAGCCTTCGCACAAACTTCCAATTCCCACTTGAAGAGATGTTTGTTCCAGGGAGGCCAAAAGAAGAACCAAAAGAAGGAAGACACAAACGGCTGGTCAACAAAGCAATGCAGTATGCGTTCGAGGCCACTGACATTTTCATAGATTGCCAGGGAGCCGACAGTCGCAGAGTTCAATGCTTGGGCGCAGTACCATGCATTACAAGAAATCACCCCGTGTATTTTGTTCATCAAGAACGATACCTTTGCGGGCGTGACTTCCTCAATGCTCAAGGCCTCTTTGAATCAGTCTTCACCCCTGAAGTTTACAAGGAGATCGTTAGCGACGACACTTTTGCTCAATGTCTGGCTGGCAACTCCTTTTCAACAACGGTGGTTCAATCTGTGTTCCTGAGCATCTTGGTGTGTACCCCAGATGCCTGGGATAGCCTGCCAAAGATTGGAAATGCAGAGATTGGAAATCCCGAGGACAGTGGAGCAGCTGCCGCACGATCTGAATCTGCTGCTGAGCCTTTGCCTTGCCCAAGGGCAATCTTGAAACGTATCCGTTTCAAGTCTCGAGTTCCGGCATTTGACGGCTTGGCGCCTCCCGCTGCAAGTCAGAGGGGACCGCTGCGGAAGCGCGGTGTCAGGAAGGGCCTGTACAAAAGAAAGACTGGACCTGATGGTCGAAAGAATTCAGGAGGAAAGAAAGCTGGTGCATCAATCTGGCAGAAGGAGCAGCTGAGCCTCAGCAGCCCTTAGCTTTTTGGAAATCATGAACACATGTATTTATATATATATATATATAGCTGTTTAGTTATGTTTCTATTATTTATATATATATATGTGTGTGTGTATGTATGTATTTATCTTTTTATATTGGTTCTCCAAAAGAGCATTCTAAGTATCAGTGTTTTGCAAGATGTTCATTTTTTGCAGACCAACCGTTTATTCTATATATATCTCACTAAGGATGAAGAGATACGATGAGCTCAAAGCTGCACATGCCGACAATGTGGTGGCTAGGATGCGCCAAATGAAAGGGTGGTACAGGTGCTGTCAGGCCAAGTGGAAGAAAACTCGCGAAAGAGACCAGTGGAGCCTTTTGTGCCGGCTCAATGAGAAGCTCGCGAAGAAGTACCGTGAGTTGCCTGACATTGTGCGGCAATTCATTGGCCGAGACTCAAAATTCAGCAAAAGGAAGCCAGCCAATCAATCAGAACAAGATCTGGAAGGCGAGCAATACACCAGCATCTTGCCTCAGACTCTGCTCGACATCGTGGCGGAATCCGTGGTTTCTTGTCCTGAAGAAACTAATTCATTATATGATTTTCCAGTGTTGATTTGCTGTTGCTGTAAATCAACAAGTTCATGTATTTCTATTTTTAAATATATACATATAAGTATATATATATATATATATATATTTATTTACCCGCGAGTGCAAGGACGTACACACACATAGTGTCAATAGGTTTGCGTTGCAATCCAGTCCTGCTACCATTATTAGCGTCACTATTTTTTCGTGACAGGTTTGCAGGATCAGTCTGGGCGAGGAAATCGACCACGCATACGTTGCTTCCACCCTGGAAACCGCGGTCAGTCAATACAATCACTGCGTCGATACGATACGCAAGCAGCTGTCAGACCCTGAGGAGGCAGTGAGGCAGATCCAGGCCGACAGTTCACAACCCATCGAGGAACAGGTGGGCATCGGGTGTGCGTTTTTTTCCTCCATGTACAAAATCATAGTTAGCTGGTGAACGAGATGGGTCCGCCTGACCGCACGAGATCTGTTTATCTCAATATCATATATCAATTAAACATATACATATATGTATGTACCGTGTACTTGTCTACATGAGGTTTAATTGAAGAAGATACCCCAAAATGAAGTTATCAAGTCCTGTTGTCTTTAAATTAGGTGTTAAATTAAGCGTGTTAAATTACGCGATGCTGGGTTTTTTAAAGCAGGGTCAAGAGATTTTGCGCGAATGAAAACAATCGGTCAGGTTCAGGACTGGCTGAACGCGATGAAGGAGCGGATGGACAGCCTGGTAAAAGTCAGGATCAAGCCCACCGCAGACGCTTTCCTGCTTCTTGGTGAAACGGACTCGGAACTCTGCTATGTAAACCACATATCAAATGTGGGTTTCTTCATCCCACCAGTCGTGTTGGCAGCTCAATGAACTCTATATACTCACGGTACATTGAATTCTGACATACCTTATATATATATATATGTATATACATGCTTGTACGTTTGTTCTTAGGGAAAACTTGGCAACCAAGGCTGTTCCAGTGCGAACAGCAACAATTTAGAATCCTCCTTCAGAGACAAATATATATATATATATAAATATAAATATATATATATATATGTATTTAACTTTACAGCATATATGTTGCATATTGAACCCCTGAGATGTGTCAGATGCCTTGAAACAATCTGTATATATATATATATATATATATATTAGGATGTTGATATAACAGCTTTTTGACCTCTCTCTTTAGATCCTATATCCTGGGTTATTTTGGTTGAAACTGTGTGAGTATTTTTGTTGAAACTATGTGGTTATTTTGGTTGAAACTTTGTGGTTATTGTGTTGGAACTATGGGGTTATTCTGTTAAAACTATGTTGTTATTTTGTTAATCTTATCTATATAGATTCTCGTGACCATATCTGTCCTAATGGGGCCACATATATATACTTTTGCTCTTAGGGACAAAGGCTATTTCAGTGCGAGGAGCAACAATTTAGAATCCTCGTTCAGTCACCAATATAAATACATATATATCCATATGTTGCGTATTGAAACCCTCAAAGTATGGCATGTTGTGAAACAATCTCTTTGAATTAAAGTCTTTGCATATAAATGTATACACGTCCAAAAGCCGATTTATGGATTTATGGATTTATGCGAAGATAGATATGGATTACATTCTTGTAACCATATCTTTTCCCAATGGAACCGCGCACACACACACATATATATATATATACACATTTACTTTTGCTCTTAGGGACAACGTTGCCACCAAGGCTATTCCAGTGGAAAGAACAACAATTTAGAATCCTCGATCGGTCGCCAATATAAATACATATATCCATATGTTGCATATTGAAACCCTCCAAGTATGGCATGTTGTGAAACAATCTCTTTGAATTAAAGTCTTTGCATATAAATGTATACACGTCCAAAAGCCGATTTATGGATTCATGTGAAGATAGATATGGATTACATTCTTGTAACCATATCTTTTCCCAATGGAACCGCGCACAAACACACACACACATATATATATATATATATACATATACTTTTGCTCTTAGGGACAACGTTGCAACCAAGGCTATTCCAGTGGAAAGCACAACAATTTAGAATCCTCGTTCAGTCACCAATATAAATACATATATCCATATGTTGCATATTGAAACCCTCCAAGTATGGCATGTTGTGAAACAATCTCTTTGAATTAAAGTCTTTGCATATAAATGTATACACGTCCAAAAGCCGATTTATGGATTCATGTGAAGATAGATATGGATTGCATTCTTGTAACCATATCTTTTCCCAATGGAACCGCGCACACACACATATATATATATACATATACTTTTGCTCTTAGGGACAACGTTGCAACCAAGGCTATTCCAGTGGAAAGCACAACAATTTAGAATCCTCGTTCAGTCACCAATATAAATACATATATCCATATGTTGCATATTGAAACCCTCCAAGTATGGCATGTTGTGAAACAATCTCTTTGAATTAAAGTCTTTGCATATAAATGTATACACGTCCAAAAGCCGATTTATGGATTCATGTGAAGATAGATATGGATTACATTCTTGTAACCATATCTTTTCCCAATGGAACCGCGCACAAACACACACACACATATATATATATATATATACATATACTTTTGCTCTTAGGGACAACGTTGCAACCAAGGCTATTCCAGTGGAAAGCACAACAATTTAGAATCCTCGTTCAGTCACCAATATAAATACATATATCCATTTGTTGCATATTGAAACCCTCAAATTGTGGGATGTTGGGAAACAAATTCTTTAAATCTAATTATACATATAGATAAGTAAATATGTATATATATATATATATATGTGTATATATGCACGTCCAAAAGCCGATCTATGGATTAATCTAAAGATACATATGGATTACATTTTAGTGACCTTAAACCATATCTTTCCCCACTGGAACCGCACACACACACACACGCACACACACACACACGCACACACACACACACCGTCGCTATGTATATATAGTTACATATACTTTTGCTCTTAGGGACAACGTTGCCACCAAGGCTATTCCAGTGGAAAGAACAACAATTTAGAATCCTCCCTGGGTCACAAACCATGCTCATGTGCTGCGTAATTGTTTGCAGGATTGTGGTATGTTTTTAATTTGGTGAAGGCGATCTCCCTTTGTTAATATATGCTTTCAATGTATTTCTCATTATTTATTTATATATATATATATAACATTTCCATTTGGGTCAGTTGGGCCATTTCCCACTTTCCGTGCCATCTGAACCTCAGGAAGCAAGCTCAGCGACTGTGCAGCAAATGCGGCCTGGGAATTGTTGCGAACACAAAGCCGGGCAAGCACTTGCCATTTCATGCTCCGCAGCTCGAAAAGCTCCGGGAGTTCATGCGGATGAAAGTACAGAGCAAAGAGGTGCATGCTCAACTCGTAGCCAACTTCGACCAGGTGTGGTCTGTGAACTTTGCTCCAAGGAAGGGAACCCTTCAGACCCGCACCCGAAATCTGGCCTTGCCAGATGGATCTGCAGATCCATTGGCAAAAAGCAAAAGCTTGCGCCGATTCCGCCATCTGATGGAACGGAGTTTGAATCTTCCATTGACTGAAAGAATGGACGATGATGAAGACTGCGGTGATGAATATTCCCCTTTTGCCCACATCACTGGAGGAGTTGCAGGACACACCCCGGTAGACAGCTGGCGAACACCCCACACCCTTACCACTTTATCCTGGGTGGATGGGACTATGTCTCGTGGTTGGGTGACATGCTGCAGTGACTACATGGGGGAGAAGCTGCGACAGGAATTGAACCAGGTGGGAACTTCTGGTGGACAAAAAGTATTTCAAAAACATGTATATATATTATATATATATATATATTTATTTAGATACATATATATGTTTTGTTTTTGATATCAAGTAATTGGCTTAGTGTGGCATTCAAACTCTGTGTATATATATATATATAGAAGGATTGTTTTTCCAACCCAGGAACTGGAGGCTTGGATCGAAATCGGCCCACTGCAGAGCCGCACACACATATGGAATGCGGAAACCATGATGGATTACCTATCCTTCCTACAGAAGGAGGTGCGCCATCGTCGTCGAAGTCTGGGGCTGACTTTGAAGGATCGCGCAATGGTCGTTTGGGACAGTGAAAGCCAGCACTCAAGCAAACGATTCGAAGCCATGAAGGAGCAATGGCAAAAGCGCCACAACATAGTTGCTCGACTCTTTAACTTAGGGTTGTTTGATTAATATATATATATATATATGTATTTTTGGTCTATGGCTCAGCACGTGCATGTATATATACTGTATATATATATATATACTGTATATATTGTAATTCTACCCTTTGTGAGAACTGCATCAGTCCATCCATCACAATTGAAAATGATGCGTCGGCGATTGACCTAAGGTCCTGCTGACGGGGGACTCTGATGACCATGGTTGCAGAGTGCCAGGCGGCTATGGAGCGGCAGGTCAACCAAATGATGGTTTTCACCAGTATCTCCATCGATTGACCAAAGCCTTCTCGGCCAGCACCGTGTCATGGCAATCCAAGTTCGAGTCACGAAAGGACTTGGACAGCCTCTCTCGGTCCGTGCAAGCATCGGTCAGCACGAAGTGAGCTGGCCGCAATTTGTAAAGACATTTGTTTATGAACAAAGACTGCGCATTTCAGAATTTTCAGATTGTGCATTGTGAATCTTTGTTGCATTTGCACATGCTCAAATGTCCTTGTGTGCCTGTTTTTTGCTAGAACGCATATATTTTTATTTCTAAATATGTATTTAAATTAATATATATATATATATATATACAACTCGCAAAATCTGTTCCTCGTCTTCTAAGGTTCAGTTTGGGCGATTCAATCAGAGGAGACGCTTTTGCTCTGAAAGCACTGAACGACTTCGAGTAGCTTGTCAAGCGTTTCATTCAACCCAGCCTCAGATGTGTTGAATGATGTTGAATGTGATTTATGAAGAAATATATGTATATAGCGACGGCGCTATATATATATATATTACATATGTCATCCATTTCTTTTATTCTACACATATCTATATATATGTATGTATGTATATATATGTATGTATGTATATGTATGCATATGTATGTATATGTATGTATATATATGTCTGTATATATATATTTATTTACACATATTGTTAGCAATATTTGAAATATGTATATATATATATATGTACCTTATCCCAGAAAGAACACGCATTGACATGCCTTTACGCAATGTTCTGGTAGTACAGGTCTGGAAGACTCGTTTGGCTGGCCTGGATGAAGAGGGGCTACGTGAGTAAGGAAGAGATTGCTGAGTGGCGGTTTGAAGGCAGGAAGCAGCTGTGGAGTATATATATACATATATTGTTGGGTAAGGTTTCAACTGTCGCCATTCCAGTGGCAAGTGCAACAACTTAGAATCCTGTTCCGGTCACAGAACAATCAGAAAATGTCCATGGGCTGCATTGTTTACTGTATTGGTTTGCTTGTGAATTTGCTGACGGACATCGCTATTATCATTTGTTTCATGTGTTGGCTTTGCTTTGTTTTTTCTTGAGACACAAACATTGTCATGCAATACATTGTTTGTAACCATCCCTTCCCCCAATGAAAGTGTCCATTACATTTTTATACTTATATATTTAAATATATATATATATATATATATATATTTGCATATTTACACATATACATACATATCTATACTTAAATAAGTATATATATATATATATTGATATTTAAATGTTCATATTTAAATATATACTTATTGTTGCTCCTATGCACAAGGTGCCACCTACAGCTATTCCAGTGGCAAGTGAAACAATTTAGAATCCTGTTCCGGTCACGAAATCCTACCCCTGCATTTCAGTTTTGCAGGCGACCTCGGCAAAGTAGCGCATCACTTGCGCCGGGCCCGTGGATCATTGTCAGACATTTTGAATCTGGACGTTGAGGACATGACGGTTCAAGAGGATCCAGATGATGCTCAAAAGAATTCGGCAATGAGATCGGAAGCAATGCCAGGTGAAACAACGACAGTTTGGGCAATCCAGCCCACCAGTGATGCAAATTCACGCCGGCCTCTGCCGGAGTGGATTTCAAGGCCGTTGGAGATAGGGGTCACGAAGTGGGCCGAACAGAGTGCCAAATGGGATGCACTGATTGCAGAGCGAAGCAAGGTAGGCAAACCTTTGGCTCCTGGGCAGCAAAAGCTCTATGACCAGTTCATCGGCAAGGGGGCTGAACTACGACTGCTGTTCAACAAGGAAACGCAGTCTCTGGTGAAAAAAGTCCGGCAAAATGCAAATCTGACCAACTTGTTTTCGCTACAGATTTGTCTCCACAAAGACCAGGAGAAACTGACAGTCCGTGCTGGAAACGGCGCGCCTGTTAAACTTGTCATGCTGGAGGCGCCTCCCACTGAGAAAGAAACCAACCCTTTCTTGCAGGCAGGGGTTGCTCCTGGCATCATTGACTCATTCAGTGGCAAAAGAGCATTTGAGGAAGTTGAAGGTTCTGACGAAGATGCAGATGAATCCAATGCAGCTGCCGTTGCTGACCTCGATGAAGAGAAAGCAAAGATGATGGCAGAGATGGAGATAGATGGGGGCTCTGATGATGACGCGTGTGAGATTATGGCAGGAAGCTCGGATGAGGAGACGCTTTTCAAGCTTCTACCCCCTGACCAGAACTTCAAGAGGACCAAAGGATTTCACCATCGTGAAGCATATCAAAAGCTTGATTCGCAGGGCCTGGTGAGCCTGCCTCTCCATGTGAAGGGCGTCTACATCTCCTTTCATTCTACATCGAAAACATGGCAAACCTATTTTCCAGGATGCCACACCGGACTCAGCTTCTCTTTTGGTGGAACAACCAAGCGCCCCTTGGACAGAGAAGTAGAAAGGTCAATTTATACATATATATACATATAATATACTGGTGATACCGCTTTATATACGTAAATATTTATTCATTTATGTGTTCATCATTTGTCTATATATATATATATATATATATATTTTTGAGATCGATAGATAAACTTTTTATATACATATGTATGTATTAGTGTAAGACCAGATGTTAGAATTTGAAACGAGGTACCTGGCAACACCATGTTTGTCTTTCCAGCACCAAGGAACAGAGAGTGAGGCCATCCTTGCTGCAGTGAAAGGAGTGTTGGAGTGCTATGTAAGCAAAAACGAAAAGGATATGATGTGGAAAAACCAGCTTCTGCGGGTGAAGGAAGCACAAAGTAGTATGGCGGTAAACTTTCGGTGCAAATCCTGAGACCATCCCTACGCAGTTTTCAACAATTTGGTTTGCGTGTATATATATATATAAATATAAAAATATATATACATGTATGACTTTTGAAATATGCACACAGAGTTAAAGAGGATATGTACATTTGAATACAAATCCAGGTCTCATGAAGCATTTGCATGTGCCCAAACAAAGGGGATGGTCAAACAGGAATGAATGTGGGCGGCGGCTTTTGCTTGCCTGGGACAGAAAGGCAGAATTCAAGTGCATACTATCGTTCATTTCCAAGTGGTAGCTTTGGCCGTTCTTGAATATGAAATGTCTTTGCATAGATCGGCTTTAGGTATATATATATATATATTTGCATTATTAAACTTGTCAGGTTGAAAGAACATATGCTACCCAAGTCTATGACTGAAGCTATTGAGGCCAATGCTACGCAGTTGCATGCTCGCCCATGCCCATGGTCAGAAGGCAGAACAAGGTAGGTGTTCTGCAAGTGGTTCCTGTGGTAGTGTTTTTTTTTTACTTGTTCCATTTCCTGTGATGGGTTAAACAACTTAGAGTACAGATTGGAAAGCTGGGTCAACTAGGGCCATCACAATGGTAAGAACAACAATTTAGAATCCTGGTCCAGTTACAGAATAATCAGAACATGTCCACTTGCTCAATGGATTGTTTACGATATTGGTTTGTTTTGCAAATTCCGTGACGGGGATCACATTTATATATCTGCATATATTCATGCATGCATTAATGTATGCGCAACGTTGGCTTCATTTGTTTCAGCTGTTTCATGATTTTTGAGACACCGAAAATCGTGATACGATACATTCTTGTCTATTGTTTTATATTTAAATACATTTTAATATATACTTGTAACCATCTTTCCCCCTACAAAGCACAACTATCTATATATATATATATATATATTATTTCTACATGCATATATACTGGTCTATGTACGTATATATATATTTCATTCATTTACGAATTGTTTGCTCTTATGGAATAGGTGACAAGGGTCAACACAGTGGGAAGTGCAACAAT
This sequence comes from Symbiodinium kawagutii, assembly GCA_009767595.1. Lineage (NCBI taxonomy): Eukaryota > Dinophyceae > Suessiales > Symbiodiniaceae > Symbiodinium > Symbiodinium kawagutii. The sequence goes on from VSDK01016069.1 coordinate 24,703, forward strand.
TTAGAATCCTGGTCCAGTCACAGAATATTTATATATATATATTTTTTTTAAATATATATATATATATAATGAGAACATGTTCACTTGCTCAATTGATTGTTTACGAGATTGGTTTCTTTGCAAATTCAATGATGGGGATCACCTTTATATTGTACATATAGCATTGGTTTCATTTGTTTGAGCTCTTTCATAGTTATTGAGACACCGAAAATCGTGATACGATATACATTGTGCATATATATATATACATTGTATATATATATATATACATGCTTGTAATCATCCTTCCCCCAATAAATGCACCATCATATATGTACCTGTGTGTATATACAGCTCATTCCATTGGTAAGCTCAACAACTTAGAATCCTGACCCGGTCACAGGATGCGTTTTGCGCCCATTCGTTGCTGGAGTTTGTACCTGAGACTATCCCCATGCGGTGTTCAACAAGACAAGAATGCTTGGATTGTTTGGTTTTTGACCTACTATGAAACATTCGCATTTGCCCAAAAAAAGGGGATGGTCAAACAGGAATGAATGTGCGTGCCGCGGCTTTTTTTTTGCCTGGGATAGAAGGGCAGAATTCAAGTGCCTACCATCGCTCTGGTAGCTTTGGCCGTTCTTGAACATGAAATGTCTTTGCATAGATCGGCCTTATATAGGTATATATATATATGTATATAAATATTTTTAAACTTGTCAGGTTTAAAGAACAGATGCTACCCAAGTCTATGACTGAAGCTATTGAGGCCAATGCTACGCAGTTACATGCTCGCCCATGCCCATGGTCAGAAGGCAAAACAAGGCAGGTCTTCTGCCAATGGTGCCAGAGGGGTAGCCTGTTTTTTATTGTTCGCCTTTCCTGTGATGTGTCAAACAACTTAGAGTATATATATATATATATACAGATTGGAAAGTCGGGTCAACTAGGGCCATCACAATGGTAAGAGCAACAATTTAGAATCCTGGTCCAGTCACAGAATATATATATATATATATATATTTATTTCAGTATAGATATACGTATATATATATATGTTTCATCAGAATCAGAACATGTCCACTTGCTCAATTGATCGTTTACGAGATCGGTTTGTTTGCAAATTCGGTGACGGGCATTGCAGTTATAATATCCATGTAGCATTGGTTTCATTTGTTTGAACTGTTTCATAATTCAGTCGTCCAAACACTGAAAATCGTGATACCATAAATTGTAGTGCTTTTGTGATATATGTATATATACGTGTATATAACCATTTTCCCCCCCAAACGATGTGAAAACAAATATATATATATATATCTATATTGATAAATGCATATGTATATACAAACTATATATATATATTATTTAAAAACAATTTTACATATACAGAGATACAAATGTACATGCTGTAACCAGATAAAGGTATATATATATATATATTGATTGATTTGTTGTTCTTATGGACAAGGTGACAAGGGTCAACACAATGGGAAGTGAAACAATTTAGAATCCTGGTCCGGTTACAGAACATCTCACACACACATATATATATTTTTATATATAAATAAGCATACATATATATATATATATATATACATCCTCTCTTGTGCCATTGGGAGCTAGCTATGTTCCAACGCCGTGTGCGGCGGCAATATGTGTATATAGCGAATTTATCTGCAAAACTAACTAAACTTCTGCTATGGCTGGCGTTGGTAGTTTCTGAACCTACCATGCTTCCTGGTTTCAGAAATAGCCACATTTTTTTGTTTTTGAGCATTTGCAGCCAGTCCTAGCTTTGCACTTGCATGCCAAACTATTTCGATCATCAAGAGGGAACGAGAAGAAAAGAAAGGCTGAGTGGCTGGTGGGAGGGAGCGGGTAGTGAAGGCCTGACACATGTAGATGGCCTCTCTCATACGTCTATATGTGCCGATGTATATTGGTTATTGTTGTATCGTGTATATATATATATATATATCTATTTGTATTTACAGGTTGGACTTATGAGTACTTGAATGAAATTAAGCGTATAGATATGTCCATAGTTATCATTAATTGCTCACAATATATGCATCTATATACTGGTTTTGGGTTCTTATGGATTAGGTGACCATGGCTATTCCAGTGGGAAATGCAACAATTTAGAATCCTGCGCAGCCAAGGATTCTAAATTATTGATGGAACAGGATTCTAAATTCCAAAACGCAGGATTCTAAATTGTGTTTTTTCGGGATTTGGAGGCGCGGACAAGGATTCTAAGTTTCAGTCCGTCGCTATAGCTGTTAATGGTGCATGAATAATGATTGTTACACCCAGGGTTCAATGGTGGTGGAGAATGGTTGTTGGTACGCCTCGGCCATTGTTGATCAGCGGGTTCGGCTTGTGGTAACTGGTTTCTGAAGGGTTGGTTCTTTAATCCCAGCATGGGAGATGTGGCAAGCAGTAAAAGAAACGCACCCTGGAGGATCTGTTAAGAATTGGTGTGGTCGCAGGTGTAGCTTTCGACTGTTTTATCCGCCATGCACCTATGTTGCAAGCAAAGATAAATCATGGCCATCCTAGCGATGTTTTGGTTGGTTGGCTTTTTGCCTAGTCGCCAATTGTATCTATTTTTACATGCCAGTGAAAGCTTATCCAAGGCTAAACCCATTTGCCATCAATGGTTCTACATGTTTAATGGTTATAGGGTCGGCTGCAGGAGATATTCATGTATATGTGCATTTTTACATTCAATGATTGCCAACATTCTAAAGACTTAGTAGCTAAGTTCTATATATGTTCTTCACCTATTCTAGTTATACTTCCAAGGTGTCGCAGATTTGCATCTGGACTCATTTCGGGCAAACCCTCTGGACGCCCTAGCAAAAGGTGTCACAGAAAATCGGTTACTTTGCATTGATTCAGGGTACCACTTGATTCACAACAGCTTGGAGGCGCCGTTGACCGTCACTGCTTGCAAGGTCTGCTGTCAGCCAAGCGCGTTTGAAGGACGAGCAGCGGGCACCTGGCATTGGTTACACCGTTCATCCTCCAGAGTGGTAACCCCTATCCAACCAATACCAGGATGAACCACCCTGAAGGATGAAAGATGTATTGGTATACGATACCAGTCCAAGCCACATTTAAGTTGATACTGATAGTTACATATTATAATACATATTGGTCTATTGGTCAAGTTAAATGTGTGCAAGTTCTATTTGCCGACCATGGCTGTATTGGTGATGCACCAGCGGTATCCGTTTGGGCCGGCTCCAAATGGCGCTTTGGATTCGGAGCCTTGACGAAACACCACTGGGGCACGTTCTATGACTGGGGCCATGGGCCGCTATGACCATGGGCCAGAGGATGGAATGATGGGTAGGCTCGGATAGACATGCCATTTATTGATGGCCCCCTTTGTAAATCCCTGGCTGGTGCTCAAACACGTTTTATTTTCCCAAGTAATGATTAACAAATGGTTGGTTGACCAATATTTTGCAAAGGGCTTGAAACCACCAACCAGAATGTCACTAACCAGTTCCCAACCATGGACCATGGTTACTAACCAGGTGTTGTTTATTGATCTGAATGCAAACCATTCACCAAACAGCAGCAGCTCTGCAGGATGCGAACGTGTGGCAGCTCAGGTCCCGCTCCCCCGCTGTCCCCTAACCCCTCTAAGGATTGACAAATCAACCTCCTCTTCCCCTGAAAACAAGTGGTTTCCTGTTTCAGGGGTGTCAGCTAGGGGAAGGACCAGGTCAGCGCCAGCTGAAAAATCTCCGCATTTCCGCGGTGCTGTGACGCACATGTTGTTTCGATGAGTTTTTTCGGCGGTGAAGATCAACTCGCCTGGCAGAGATGTATTGCTACACAGCAGGTTCGTTATTTTCACGCATTGCAAAATGAGCTTCGAGACTTGTTAAGGATGCACAAAATCATTGAAAGAGAGATTGTAAATTCATCACTAGGTTCATAATCAGGCAGGTTGAACAATCTATTGACATGACATTGATCAATCAAATCTATTGTTACCTGTCATGCCTGCGTAGGTTTCTCATATCTAGCGATCTGTACGTTCTCTTGTCACCAAGCTTTCCCTAGGTCCTCTCTGTGATTGCAGCGCAGGTCCGGGTGGTTGGGAGGGAGCGGTTCGCTTCGCCAGGGGTATTCCATTCTGGCCCTCCACGGGGGGAGCTACGGAGCTACCAGGGGTGGCCCAACCAAATGGTAGATTGTCCTCCCCAGTGTTAGCACATGGTACGTTGATTGATTGATTTTGTTCAGAAGGATTGTAACGTGATGTAACTTGCTGATTGATGGTGAGTATCACTTGAGAGTCTTACATGAAGCAGTAAGTCTAGCTAGTTATTGTTTTTTTTCCTTGGTGTTTGCTCCCATGATTTCGAATCATTGACTGTGGGTTTACAACAAAAATGCATGTTTGAACCAAGGCCCAAGTGGTTTACGCCATTCTGCATACATCCAGGCCATCAACAAAATACCTTTGGTCATTCTTGACAAAGATCAGTCAATTTAGAGTGTTGGCACATTTAAGACGACCGTGTCGTTTTCAAAAGGGACTAAACCAATTTGACGGGGATGTCAAGTTTCAAATTTTACAGTTACATGGAGCATTTTGGCACGCAGAAACAATCATGTGTTAACCCTGATGACATGACCATGGGAATGCTATGAACGGATTTCTTCAAGCTCGGAGTCGCATGTAAGGCAGGACAATCAATGTTTGCCCGTGTTTGATGCAACGTGTTAGGTCGGATATACCCATACAGTTATAACATGTGATAAAGTGACTGGTCCTACCATTATCTCCGACCAGTTGTTAACCATCCATTCGTCACTATTAATTATAGTTAACGGTTAACGATTATTGTTGGTCAGTATCCCCCTAGTACGACCAACCATTAGCCACTATATACCATGAATCATCAATTACTCAGTTATTATCCCTCCTATCGATCATTTATCATTGTCAATCATTATATACTTGTGGGCCATTTGTTGTTACGTAACCACTGGCCAATAACTACTGATAATAGCCGTTCCTATGGTTAATGATATGGAACTATTACCATCATTAATTTGTGGTTATAGCTTCCCATGGTTTCCCTCCAAGAATGGCTAGAAAGTCAACTATTTTTCACAGATGCCAGGATGCCTTGATCGAGGGCCTTGTGGCAAGGTGTCAACGCTTGGAGGTGGGAGCTACCACTTAGAGCTGAACTCGGGAGCAAGTTATATATATGGATGTTGTACTGTTGGATTGTCCAAGCTGTCAAACACCCCCACCTCATTCTTCAGTCTTTTTCAGAATCGCAGCAACTTCATAAATACTTGGTCGAATCATTTGTTTGAGGTTGCTCCATCTAGCATCATCCAGCGGCGTTTGGCGACCCTTTTGGAATTAAACTAATTCGAAAGTTCAAAGCCGCAGTTGTTTTTTTAGTAACAAAGCCATGAACCGATCGTTTTTTGAGGTGTAAACAGACATGGCAGATGATTGCATAGTTTATCCCATACAATTTGCAGCAGGTTTTCCTAGGTTTTGTTGGCCTCGGCACCACGCCCTGGTCTGACCTTTTAGGGCGCCTCTGTGAGGCGGCGGACAGCCAAGCCCAGCGATAGAGAGATCACGCCCGAGCTGCAGCTGTGATGGGCCCGCAGTTCACTTGCCATCACAGCTGCTTACCGTTACCGGTGTCCTATCATCGAAGTGCGAACGGACTGTATGAATTGCTGGATCTCCTGTTTTATGTTTCATGATTGCTCAGACTGTTTGTTTTTAGATATACACATGTCAATGAATTGAAATTGTAGTATAGGCATTCGCATGCATAGCCATTTAAAGTGTTTTGTGCATGATTGTGAATGATAAACGGTATCTATTTTTATCATAGACATTTTTGTGCAGTGCGCACCATTGTCAGTTTTTTGTTGAATCTATCAAGCATGATTTACTTTATTTTCACACATTCATCGTGACTCACCATTAGTATCAACTCCACCATTACAATAAACATGTGTTCAACCCTCATTATAAGCCAACTTTATTTGGTATACGGTATAGGGTGTAACGATAAACCTTCATTGGCATTGTAAGCCATCATTAAACCATGATCATGAACCATCATTAACAATTCCTCATTGGCATTCCTTTACAACCCATCGAAATGACTTTTCCAGCAGTCACGAAGTCGCCACCATGCTTGGGCAGGTGCTTGCTGCACGGCAACGTCGTGAACTTGCTGCAGCTCGACGGATCTACTTGTTTTTTTCAACTGGGAGTTGTAGGCCTTATGGAGGGATAAGGAGAGATAAGGAGGGTCAAATCTCAGGTTGATTGATTTTTGTTGTGCGCATTTGCTTGTGTTTTTTTTTTGTGTTTGTTTTTGTTTCTGTGCCTTTGGTTATGTTGATTTGTCCCTTTTTTTCTTGGTTTCCCCGACTCATTGAATTGTGGTTCTCAGGAGTGATCTAGAAGTGAACGAGAAGAACGGATCATAATTCAACTATTCTCAAGTATTGCACAGAAGGAATCAGTTTCACCAACCATTGGTTGGACTGGAAGCCAAATTAGTTGTTTACCCATAATGCTGATCATTTGCTAGCCACTACTAAGGCTGATTATTGACCATGACTATTGCCCATGATTATTAATCATCAACCAGCCGTTAGTTGATCATAACTACCAATGATGAACCATATATGTTTGACCCACCACCTTGTTGTAAACATTTGAACCCATATCATTTTCATAACTAGCCAACAAAAAAATAACAATGTACATACTAGCTTGGCCTGATGACGATGGAGAGATAGGGAGAGATACTAGCTTAATAACAATCATCTAGCTACACCGTTAGTTTGACATAGCTTCGCCATGTAACAACCATATGTTTACAAACATGTTTGAACCACAAAACTATGAGATAAACATATTGGCTTAACCATTAGATGTCCAGTCTCAGATTTTCTCGGAAGATCCCATATTTGTAGCCTCCATCCCAAACCTTTTCAGCAAAGAACCTGTAGCAACCAGGAGCAAAAATTATTGTTGGAGTTATACACCCTAGACATGGCTATATATCATTATTAACCGTTCGTGTTAGTTATTCACCATTGTTAACCATTATTAATCATTATTACATTAGATAATGGTCTCAGTACCAGCTGGTAATATCATTACACCAGTAATTACGGGCAAAGAATAGTTGTACAACGAAGCAACAACGGGGACAACCGACACTATTCAAAAAATGAGGACTCAACCGAGCTGAAACTACCCCAGACAGACATGTATAACCATTATTACATTACACCAGCTGAACCATTCGATTGACCTGGTCTCCATTTTTGTTGATGGGAATCTGGCTCTCCCCCAGGCCCGACCTCGAAGTGCTCCCGGACTCGTCCGGAACCCTGAACCACGGGCAGCAGGGAGACCTCCGTTGTGTAGGCAGGGTTGACTTCGGTTAGGTCACTCGACTTATTACCAGGCAAAGGGTGGTTTCTCAAAATGGTAGGGTTCACTTGAGGTCACTCGACTTAGTACCGGGTTCACAAGGGTGTTTCTCTAAAATTAGGGGATGATGACTAATAGTAGAGGATGATAGGGAGGATAAGCAACAATAAGCAAGAATATGGTGGTTTCTCGAGCCATAGGGGACCCAAAAAATGGATAGTATAACAACATAGATAGTTTAAATGGGGGTACCTCTATGACTTGAGAAACGCCCAAATGGATGCAAATGCTGGGGTAGTAGGAGTATCTCAATACCTCAGGAAAGGTTGTGAAACGCAGTTTGGTTGGTGATTGGCCTATTGGTGGTTGAATCGAGTTGAGTAAACTAAGCATTAATCATTGAACATTAGTTACAAGGATGATCACTCTGACGTTTAGAATTTGACTTTGCCATTGATAATTTGATAACCCATTTTTTTTGTTCAGCCATGCTGGTGAAGAAGGTCACAGAAACTGGCTCAGGAAATAACATTTATTTTCTTTGGTGATGAAGAGACAACTCAACCATGGACTACGAAGTGGCCCGCTAGTTCCGATTTGGTTAGTAAGCCATTTCACGAGCTACTTGTATCCACCAAGTGGCTAACATTTGGGGCTCACCGGGCTCACCTGGTAACTACTACTAGCTATGGCAGCTATAGTCAAAAAGCTTATTGACCAAGCTAACTATAGAGGGCCCATTGACCACGAACATTCGTTGATGACTATTCTCAACAGAGAGAACATCCAAAAATGGCTGATGATTTGCTATACATGACTACTGATCAAGAATTGCTATAAAGATTGCTTTAATTTGTTGCTATACATGATAAAAATGGCTGATTTATTGCTATACAGCCATTTTTGGGTGATCAGAAATAGCAATAAATCAGCCATTTAGAACACCCTACCATTTCTGAAACACCCAGACAAATGGTAGGGGTCACCTTTAATTGGGATTCTAATCTTTGGGAATCTAATAGAATGGCAACATATATCACCCTACCATTTCTGATAAGTGAAAAGGGGTGATCAGAATTGGTCCCTTCAGACTTGCTTCAGGCGGGAGCTCGGAAGCCCAAGCAGGAGATCTTTCCCGCGCCCTGGAGAGCCGCCATGGTTTTTTTGAGTGCCGTGGTGTCTTAATGATGATTACCCTTTGGTAAATTAACCTGGCTGGCTGGAAAATCCACCATTTTGTTAGGAAAATCCTGGGAAATCATCCATTTATGGTGAATTTTCCATTGCCATGTCAGTTTACCAGAGGGTAGTGATGCTCATTTGGATGCTTATTGATGGTCATTATGGTCCAATGGTGGTTGAATTGTGGATAAATGGAAGTTAAATGGAAGTTAATGATGTTTAACAACGGACATATATGAAGGGTATCACCAATGATAAGCAAGAAGAATGAGTAGAATGATGATCAGATATTTGCTGGTATGGATGGTTTGTGATGGTCAAGAGGCTAATGAATTCTGGTGATATATCGTGAGGGATGGCTAATGATGATTGAAAGATGATTTAAAATGGCTCGTACTGGAGAATCAAGCATTGCGAGCAACATGGCAATTGCATTTTCACAGTCATGGCAAGGATGGTAATGATGGTTGCAAATGGCTACTGAGTGAATTACTGTCATTGCCGTTTTGCATTACCCATGGATAGCAAGTGGCGAATGGCTGAACCTCAACATGCTTTGCCCGGCACTCCATTATGAACCAAGGCAACACCTTTTTTCCCATCGTCATCAGTTGGACCAGGAGACGAAGACAGAGAGGGCAGCAGCAGGAATCGCCCAGAAGGGGCTTTGCA
>VSDK01016069.1:34010-47676 GCA_009767595.1 Symbiodinium kawagutii
GCAGTAATCGCCCAGAAGGTGCTTTGCAAGGAGCTTTCCTGGGTGCAGAAAGCGGGCCCTCTCTGGAACTGGGTGCGAGAATATATATCTGTGTGATTGAACATGCTAATAATACCTTCAAAATGGACTCGGATTTCTTAATCATAACGGGTTTTTACCAAACCCGGTACGCCATTGCGGTCATTAATTGATCAGTAAAATCCTTGATATGGTTTCTCAAAATAGGGACATCAAAAATCGCAAAAATTGGCTGGTTCAGGGCTACAAACGTGATCTAGCGGCGCCCCCGTGTTGAGAAACACCCACAAAAAAGGAGATTAGCAGAAAAATTATGGTCAATAAGGCTTGCAGTAACATGCATGGTGAACATTTAGCTCAATGATCAATGCCATTAACTGCCAAGCAAGATCGCCACGGAGTTCCCACGTGGGTCGCCGTACATCACCCCATGGCTTCATCAGCACTAGCGCACCACGCACATTTACATAAACCATTTCGAAGGTGGTCTATGATAACCATCATTCACCTTTGTTTATCATCAACCATCAAAATGACCATCGTTAACCTTCCAAATGACCATCAACCATCATTACCACTCAAAAGCAAACCACAATGAACCATTTCTTTATGTTGACCCAACTGGCCTTTTTCACATCCATTTATTGCCACCCTCTGCAAGAGGCGGGGGGGTGCCAAGACAGCGAGGATTGTCCGAATGTGCGCACCACAATGAACCATTCTGAACCACCATTGTCATCCCTAAATCACCATCCAGAAATGACCATTCAGAAATGACCCTCATCGTCGCCAGGAGTACCAGCACCCCTTGCGGTCTGAGCCCACCAACTGGCGTCGATCGGAGTCCCAGAGCTCCGGGAAAGGATCGATTCCAACGGCTGGTTGGTGAATGTTTAGCGACGGGTTGGTAGGGGGCACCCTCGGGAACCTTGCATCTGTTGAATCCTAAGGATTGCTAGTTGGTTTGTTGATGGTTTAGGATGACTAGTGGGTTCATGTTGATGAATCATAGGGGCTTCAAGGGGATCAATGAGAACCCCCCCTCCTTGGTTACGAACTGATTGGCTAATGAAGGCGAACCTATGGCTGGTTGGGACATCACGCGGTTACCTCACGTGTAACTTACTATTCTTCACTCATCACGTGTTCCAAGGGGATGAAACCATCACTGCTTCATCACTGGCCATCATTTGCCAATGTTGGCTCCAATGAGAATGGTGCACATATCCATGATTTGATATTCGGAACCAATATCAGCCATCCTTTGCCCACATTTGCCTGCTGATTCACCAGAAGTTGAAAACAGCATTCACCACGAGGTTCACCAGCATAGCTGAGGCCTCGCAACGTGGATATCACCATTTCTCAACCACTGAATGGTTGGTTTCTTGATATTACTAGGATGTTCCAGAATACAGTTTCATACCGTACAAAGGCATTGAAAGCGCAACACCCATATGTGTAAAACCCATATGTACCACTGCGGGACGACCCAAAGATACCAAAAACCAATGTCTATAATGAATTATCCACCTCCATGAGCCACGTTCTGCATCTATTTACCAGTGCATTCGGTCATAAAGATTCAGATTTTGATCTGAAGCGATATGAAGCACTATTTGGATTGTTTGACCAGCATATTGGGCTAGAGTCATCAATGATTAACCAGTTTGATCAGAAAAACTGGTTGCAACCATCATTGCCACCAGTTGACCATTGTCAACTATTGACCTTGCGAACCAATTCATCCTAACTTCATAGCAAGTTGTAGGAATGAACCAGCCATAATTGTAGGGTCCCCTATTTTGAGAAACACAAATTATGGACAACTATATTTACCATCATTTACCATGATTAACCCTTATCGCCACAAAGAACAACCAGCCGTTGACTACCCTGGTTAAACCACTTGCAACCTTGTTGTTTGTCTAGATACTGTAATTGACCTCCCCGTAATCAGGTAATAGTCGTTATTCACCGTATGGTTTTTGGTCAGCATCCTATCATTAACCACTGTTAGCCAATCATTGTGAACCATGAATGATTAGCCATCATTATCCATCATAAACATTCATCAACAATTCGTCAATCAATCTTCACCATGCTTATTGCAACATTTGCAACCCCTGTTCATCCCTGATTGGTTGACTAAACACCTGATTGACTAAGGCTGGCTGTCATCATGGTTGTTGGTTATCATCCTCTCCTGCCAGGGAGCCAGCCTCCGTTGCCCGGGGAGTCGCCCCGTAAGGCCGCCATAGTCGTGTGAGATCGCGGCCAGCGACACGGCCGTGAGGCGGGGGCCAGTGCTCGGTGGTGCAAGCGACTGAGGAGTTGTTCCATGCCAATGTCCAGTGGTCTACATGATTGGCATGGAACATTGGAATTAAAGATGATTATTAATGGACCAATAACATTAATGATTAACATGATTGGTCACATTAATAGCAACATTTAATAGTTCAATATCTCCAGGTATAGATGATTTTGCTATTAATGATAATAATATGATTTACTCTTAAAAAGATCTTTCTTTCCAATCTATATCATATGACTGTGGGTCAAAACCCTTAGTCCCCTTGGTTCCCCATCATTAACCAGCTCGTTTTCCCTAGAAAGTGGTTGGTGAACTTATCCCCCATCATTGGTTGGTGAACTGCTTGACCCATAGCCATTTGTAGCTGGTATATCTATGTATATCCCCTATAGTTGTTAGTTATCATCCCCTATCATTAACCATTGTAACCAGCTAGTTCACCATTATAAACAGGATGTATCAGGTGACTTCAACAGACCGCAGCTGCACCGCTGCCCTTTGTGGCTCAGCTGGGTGGGCGGAGCTGTGGCGTTGCGGGGGCACACGACTTCGATGTGTGCGGAAGGTGGTCGCTGCTTGGGATCCCATGGCCATGGGGCTGCCGGTGGGGTGACTGAAGTTCTTCGTGTTTGAAATGTTTGAAATTGTTGTTGATACCGTTGATCAAGAGACCTTGATGGGTTCTTTTGAAATTTGGGCACTTCAGGAACGGATTTTGTTCATTTCACGGTGATGATCAGAAACGCCGAAACCATGATACCTGGTGATTGTCAATGTCACACACGGACAACTCAACAGTTGCAGCGAAGCCTGTTTGATGGCTTTGGGTCAAAACCCTTAGTCCCCCTGGTTCCCCATTATAAACCATTGTTTTCCCTATGAAATTGTTGGTTATTATCCCTCATCATTGGTTGGTTAAAGCCTTGACCCAGCTCGCCTGATAGAGGATCTTCATGATGATTGGGATACCCAGCTGTGACGTTTAGCGTGTCGGGGGTGCTCATGCTCCCAGGGCGCGAAAGTGCAGTTCTACACCATCATCATGCTTGTGACGGGAATTTCTTTGAGCCATTTCCGAGAAACATGTCAAAGCCATATATAGTTGCTATATCCCCTGGTATTGTTGGTTGTTATCCCGGTTATCCCCTATGACTAACCCTTAACCAGCCTCAACCAGCTAACCCTCGGGTGTTCAGCCTTGGTCGGACACACGACTCGCAGGCAGCGGCGCTGGCTCCACGGCCCCCAACAGCCCCGGTGCCACCAGCGGCCCCGTTGCTGATGACGAGATCGAGGAGATCTCCAAGAGACTTGGCTGTGCTCGGTTGGTCAAGGCATAGGAAGATATGGGAAGCCTATTATAAAATGGTCAGTTTATTAATGTTTAGGACCCCTATGAAATGATATAAAATGCTGAGTTATGACTTTTAGGATCCCTATAAAATGATATGAAATGCTGAGTTTATTACCATAGATGGCTGATATTGGGTGATTTGGGGTACCCCGATCTTGAGAAAACCGCCATATTGGCAATGATGAGTGTCAATCATGAACTATTTTCCATCTTGAATGATACCATCAACATTCGCAAGGATAAGTGTCATCAACCAAGCAAGCATGAATGATGATGGTGGCTGTACAATGTGCTACGATTCAACATGTTCAATCATGAGTCGTGATGATGGTTGATCCGCCCATCATTGATTACCAAACTGGTTGGGGGTGATAAGCCATGCTTAAGTGGTGGTTGATTAATGTTAATAGTGGTCAATCATTTTTATAGTGGTCAATTGTTTTTTTTTACAGTTGGTGGTCAGTTTTTGCATGCCAGACATTTTCTGTTTTTGAACCAACTATCCCAAAGATTAGCAAAAATAAGCGATGTCTAAAACCAGCAACCAGCACAAACTCCATGGATGCCTACAGAGATGGAGCAATTTGATCATGAGGGGTCCGCTATTGACAGGTATTAAACAAACGCCATACTTGATGTTCATGGTCACATGTGATACAAGATATTGAAACTAATTTTGATAATGATCCTGGATTTTGATTTTTGGTAGCTAAATTTGATGAATCAAAGTTGTTTTTGTTTGTGGTGATTGTTGGTTCATTTCACCGTCATTAAACACCGAGGTGACAATGTGTGACAATGACATGCCACTCCACAACTGAGACAGCCCCCAAGATCAACCATATTAACAGCCATTAAATTCAAATTCTCAGGAACTGACTAACTGATAATGACATACCGCCATCACCACCACCAACACCACCACCATAGATGATGGCAACTCATCAGTTAATAGTCATAAGCCATAGGAACTAGGCCCAACACCACCATACATGATGAGCCGCTGCACCCTCTGTGAATCTCTCAGGAACCTGGCCCGGTTGAGACTCAAGAGCTTCCAGTTGGAAAATCAGCTCATGCAGAGGCAGGGTGCATCCAGGGGGAGGCTTGGGGGTTTGAATGGCGGCCTGGGGATTCGTGAACAACGTTGAACATAGGAAAATCATGGAAAATCTTGAGTCTTCAGCATGACTCAAGGGTTCGCCACAAGCCAGTGTGGCATTTTTTGTTTGCGAAATCATGCCAAATCTCCAGTTTCCAACATGATTAACATCATTCATCGTTGATTTCCCGTGATCTTGGGCATCAACGGCTGCCAAAAACTTGAGCTCCCAGCATGGTTTACCCTGACGCGCACAGGCTTCACTCCAGCGGGGCATCCGTGGAGGAGATGAAGAAAGACTTGGAACATCAACGGGACGTCCTGTTGCCAAGGCCGGCCTCGGGGAGCGGATCCCCTACCGACTCCAACGGATCATCACCAGCTGTTGAGCCATCAAGCCCGTTGCAATTCGTTGATTCGACGGTAGGATCCCAGTGCTACTAGGGGATTTGGGCAAGACTTTCTCAGCTCATGATCACTGTGTGCTAACTCTGGCAATGGGAGATCCCTATACCTCCAACCCTAATGGCCATTTTCGTTAGCAGCTATTTTGGCTAGCAATGGAATTGAGCAATAGGAGATCCATACTCACCAGCATTTGTCTAACGCTTGAAAACCATGAATAGCCTTGAATAGCATGAAAGAGTCATCTACTGATGGGATATTGACCTCTCAAGCGAATCAGGCTGTTGTAGCTGGTGCTTCCTCCTGAAAGCTGGCTGGTTATGGCTGGTATTCCATCTCCCTGTGGTAGCTGGCGCCTCAGGTAGCAATTCCCCAGCCACTTGGCTAGCCCGGATCATCCAGCCTTTTAGCTACCGGGGCCAGGCTGGTTGCGCAGCTTGATGCTGAATATGCTGAAGAGGATGTCCTGTACCTCGGTGCCAGATCTGTGGCAGCTAGGCTACCAGGGCCCGCCGAAAGTGAAAAGTTGGGGCCCGGCTCACGAAGTAACAGTTGATTTCAGCTCAGTTTTAGATACTATCCACCTTATAAAATAGTTGGGGGGCGGTCTTGTAGGTGGCCGCTTGGTTCAAACCAAGTGAGTTTCGGAGATTTGGTCATGGCCAGACTTCCGAATGCCAAGCAGGTGCAACCAGACACTCGCTTCTACCAATCAACAGGAGGCGATTTTGCGTTCCCCTTTATCCACGCCCTACGCGTCCATCGAGATGAATGGTGACGACGACGACGACGACGACGACGACGACGATGATGATGATGATGATGATGATGATGATGATGATGATGATGATGATGATGATATCAAGGAGGTTAAAGAAGCGCAGTACCGGCATCTTCATTGTGGTGTGGGAGGCGAATAGCAGACGGAGTTCTCCAGGGCTGTCCCAAGGCATTAGGGAGATTTCAACCATTTTGGCCACAGCCCCTGCGCCAATATCCCAGGGCGAAAGAGAAACAGCAACTGGAAGAGGAGATTTCGGTTTTGAAGGCGCAGCTTTTTGGGGGAGAAGAGGCTTAGCTTCGCAGCTGGATTTCAAAAATCATCCAGCTGAACCACCACTCAGCTCTATCATTTCAAGCAGAAAGACCCATCAGCTTGTTAACCAGCATGCGCTATTAATCCTGACTATTCACTGGTACTATCTGGCTTTATTAATCAAAATTTTAGAGCACCGCTAATCATAGATATGCAATTGCTATTGTTAAACGACTAGATCTTCATAAATTTTCTCGTACAGTCAGAAATTCAGTAATGTGTAACCACCATTGATATGGTGGTTTCTCCAAATAGGGGTACCCCGAAATCATCTATTAATAGCCATTTATAGTATTAAGCCAACCATTTTGGGGCTCCCCTATTTTGAGAAACACCCATCTACATTATTCTTGGTGGTTCATAGGTTGCACAGCCACCAGAGCCGCAAGGCCCAAGCATCGATGTCCACTTCACCGTCGGCCCCTGCGGAGCCCGCGCCCGCGCCCTGCTTCCGCGTGTCCAACGTGGCGCTCAGCGGCGCGGCGCCGGGGAAAGATGGAGCCATGGCAGTGCGGGGAGGGACGCATCAGATGGCCATGAAGGTTGGGACATGTATCAGGCTATGGGTCAGGTCACCCGGCTAGTCCCCCTGGTTCCCCTATCATTAGGCTGTCTTCCCGGAGTCTTCCCTATGAAATTGTTGTTCATGATCTTTCATGAAATTGGTGAATAATTAGCTTGACCCATTGCCATCAATCAATAGTGACGGCTGAAATTCATCAACTCGGGTTTCGATGGAGAGCTGGTGGGAACCCGCAAGGCTACCAAGATTTCATTGAATTCGCAAGGCAAGAGACTGTAGAACCGCATTTATCATGCGCTCTATGGAATTCATAGCTGCCATAGCTTGAAGTTCCCCACGGTCGACCAAAACATATCTATATCTACTAGTACTTATTTGCATCTATGTGGGGCCTCCCATGCAGTAGACATTGCGCAAGTTGTTATTTTAACTGCCGCAATTTTGTGCGTATGCCATGGAATGGTGTGTGTGTGTGCGATGTAATTGTGTGTGTGTGCGCCATGTGACATCAGGGTTGATGAGCTTTGGCTTCCATATCAGCTGAAACCCATGCTGGTTTCAATAGGTTGGTGAATGGGAGAATCTACGTTGGAAAGCCTCACTCTAATTATTTCTTTTTTAACCGTCACTGCTGAACAAACAATCGCTGAGACCTTTGTTTTCTCATAAGTTTTTCATGGTTTTCCCTCCTTTGTTCAGGCGCAACTGGGAGATCGCCCCAGGGCCGAGCCTGGGGGTTCCGACTTTGCCCAGGATATTTGGTGGAAGCCAAGAATCAACTGCTGGTGGCAACGACTTTGACGGAGGACTTGGAGTACTACTTTGGGTACGTGCCATGGCATCGCCATGGCCTACAGATCGTGGAACTATATGGGATGGCACGTGTACCGGGTGACTATTGGAGCTGAAATGTTATAGTGCTTGGTGGTTTTAACAATTTTATCAATTTTTCACTTTCCCTAGTATTTACCACATGGTTGGTTGGTTGCCTCAACTTTTTCATGGGGGTTGAAACCTCCAACCAGTATTGGCAGCGTCGCTTCCGCGATGGGTTGCTCGAAGTTTATCGCTTTGAAGGTTGTCACTGTAAAGCTGAGAGCTGCCAACAACTCGTGTGGAGCATCTCCGAGCCGAATTTACACAGGTTTCGTGCGGTCTAACAGCAAAGACTGGACAGGCCCTTCCAAGCTGATTTGTCACAAAGTATATTTGTTGTGGTCATTAAGTGAACGGTTGTTTTCTCACGATGTTCATCCACCCGGTAAATTGTTGGCTCCTCACCAGCACCTCCATGATCCACATCATCGTGAGCATCAGTCATAATCACCTGGCTGTTGGGAGGCTCCCACGTACCCGGTTAAAGGGGAAGCGAGGCCGCTACTAGGATTGCTCCAAGCAGCTATGGTAGTCACTGGTGGCGTCCCTCGGATCGCGCCGCTGAGTCCATCAACCAAACCACCAACTGCGGTTGGTTTCGAGCTATGGAGCCTTGACAGTGCTGCGGCGACCGATGACCTGGTTCTCCGGAATTTTCGGGGCCAACAAAAATGGGTGAAAGTGAACCAGGGAGACGACTATATAGATGGGACTAGCATGGAGACTAGCTGGTGTTTCCAGGCACTTGTGTTTTTTCAATCGGATTGCTGCTTCATTCGCGATGTTTTTTGGAGTTGAAACCACCAATCAGGGAGAGATGTTTTGTTGGATCGGCCCTGTTCATCCGTGCAGAAGCAGCCTTTTGGGTTGGGCCGGGCTGCAGGAGCCAACAGTTTCCTTACATTCCGATGTGCGCGGAACTGGGAAACCAGTGGATAGCAGCTGGGAGTTCACGTGCCATGTTCTGGCTGATGAATTTTTCTTTGGGATTGGTACTGCAATCATTATTGGTGAGTCCTGTGTGCTTGGGGCACCCTTTCTATTGCTGTTGTATAGTTGTTGTGGCCTTGTCAGGCATGCTGCTTAATAATCCTGAAAAAAGCAAAACCCCATCACCGACGTGCAAAGGCAATACCCACGAAGAATCCACAAATTGTTTCGCTTTTATGCAGCTCATGCTGCAGAGAAAAGATAACTTTCCTCCTGTGTCGCATCGTAGTAGTTCGCCACAAGTGACCTTCGCTCAGGACACACGGCCCTTCCGAAGGGAGGAGTTTGACAGCTCGAAAGCGTGAGAAAGAGCCGGTCGCTGTATGTCGCCAGCAGTCCTTTGTTGCGCGGCTTCCAGGGACATGAGTGGTTGATATTGGTCCATCACTTGCGGGGCAATATGGTGTTTACTAACCCCATGGGTCACTCAACTGTGCATGGCTGAAACATCGGGCTAGCAGCTAGATGACAGCTTCCGTGTGCTTTGAATAATTTGCGCGCTGATTTCCTGTGGTTTTGGCAGTTTCCTACGTGGTTTCAATTTTTTTTTGTCCCTGTTGTCTTGTTTTCGACCATATCCACGAGTTCGCTTGAACACTGATTCAGCTCGAAAAACATTATGCGGAATTCGATGGTATCCACAGACATTTACCATCACTTACCAACCATTTACTTGCAATTAGTGTTAGCAAGGGTTGATTGTGATTCGGACATTTGGAAGTGTCTCGGCTACAATGTTTCTTTGCGATTGACATGCCCCATGATTCACTGCTGGCAATATGCAATGATGGCAATGTTACTTGTATGGATGCTCATAAAACATGAACTGGCATGTTTAAATACAAGCAGTGCATGTTGCTGATGTGCTGATACAGGTACAAGCAGTGTATGTTGCTGATGTGTTGATACAGGTATTTACCCTACATCATGCAATACCTCTACTTCCCCATCCCGAATCACAACCAGTGTTCAATCACGAGTCAATACCAACCCACCATCAGAAACTAGTCAGATTGTCAACCACTATGAATTATCACCACCTCTGATTGAACTATTACCATTCAGCGTTAACATAATTTAGCAACGTTCTTAATTCATGAACCGCCGTCAATATTTATCAATAATTACTTATATGTATTTCCACATGTGTTTTTGTTGTGTTTGCGGGGTGGTGCCTCTGCCAAAGCTAATGCCGCTGGCACAGTGCAGAACCAAAACGACAGCCGCACCAGATATTGACTTCATTCGCCCATGCGGCTCAAGTGGAACATTTCCACCTTGGCCAAGCTTGGAGCCAACAGCTACATTGGCAAATGAACAAATAATTTTGGTGATCGAAAAGTTGCAAGCATGGCAAGAGGGTGAGACAAACACAGTGAACCAGAATGGCCATCCCCAGCCATTCTTAACTGTGTAGTCGGCCATTCTGAGCGGTGATTGGCTTTATTATAGGCATTTACACGGTCAAACATTGCAAAGAAAGCATCAATTGGCACTCTGGTAAACTAACCTGGAAGTAGAAAATCCACCAATTATAGACTCATTTATAGCTGGTTTACTATTTATAGTTTCCTGGTTAGTTTGCCGGAGGGTAACCATCCGTGGCCCAAAATGGCCAGCGACATGGACTTGCAAAGCCCGTGTTCTAGCCACGGCCCCAGCGAAGTTAGATATCAACTCACAGGGCATCATACGGTATCAACTTGTTCATGGCTTTCTAAAAATCTTCCAGGCCCTTCTAGGGTTCTTTTCCAAGAATAAAAACTGTTAACCCCAGTATGCTCCAGTTAAGTTAGATATAAACCATGTTATTATGATGAAAAACGGGTTATCATATAAAAAACTCCAGTTAGATATAAACAACTGGTTATCCCCATGTTATTCAAAGATACACAACTTTGTGATGGTTGGGAGCCAACCTCCTAGATGCTTCTGACCCCATTTTTCACCCAGAGATCACAGCTTCTGTGCCTTCGACGTGCCTTCGCCATGGCGCCCATCGAAACCTCGCCCTCGCGGCAGGCTGGGGCGAAGGTGTCATCCCTGCCCTTTTTGGGGCCTAAATGGTTACTAGACAGGGTAAAATGATGGCTCTGCATAGTAACTAAATGGCATTTTTTCGTTCAACATCATGAAGTATATAGTTGAGATAGCAATAGCAGCAATAATGGTTGTTTCACGATGGTTGATACAAGTTGATAGTAGTTTGCAGTCGTTGCTACTGGTTGATGATTGCCCGTGATGATTAAGAGAAGTTATTCATGGTTGGGTGATGGTTGACTAGCGACCAACCAGTCGTGAAGAATGGATGGTGCAGGATGGCTAGGAGGATCGTTTTTGAGCAGGGGTAAACAGGGGATATGATATATAGTATCTAAAGTAATTTGTGAAGGTAAAACAGCTAAATGGTTGAGCAATGTTGAGCAACAATGAGTGTGCGTCAGAGTAGAGCTAAACGAATGGACACATAAACATCCACAATTGGAATGACAAACTGCTTTTTGGATGTTTTCATTAGTGGAGCAAACCTGAACAGGGTGTCAATGGTTGGCCAGCAAACTCTCCGTGCAGTGACGTCATGTAACCATAAGTTGTGGACGTAAAAGGCGCATCCTGACAAGAAACCTGGTTCTGCAAGTTCCTGTTACATAGGTTGCAGCATGTTACAACAAACTGTGGATTGATGTAGAAGCATTGCTGGTGGTTGATGTAGAAACGACTGATTTATGACAACATACGTACAACATTTTTGTTTGACTTGTGTGAACCCCTGGTTGATTAGGGGCATCCCCCAAAAGCCAATTGGTTTTACCCCAAAAGGATAACCCCCCAATCAATTAACCTAAGGCATATTGATCCGGGGTTGACATTATTCAAGATGTGGCCTCCTGAAGTGTGTAGCTAATTTGATAGTCATACATCCTGGAGCTCACCCATTCGGCCGAGACTGGCTACCAGCAAGCCTTGATTGAGGGCTTACGGTGGTTGATAGGGACTTGGAAACTATCAGGGGGCTATGCCAACATGAAGCCACTTCAAAGCCAGTTGAGCCATAGCACTAAACTGAAAAACTGCCTGGTTGCCCTGAAGATCGCAATTGCGGCTTGAAGTTTTGAGGTGCCGCTGAAGTGGGTTTGGAATAGATTCGATCACTCATTGTCGGATTTTAACCTTTGTTCATCAATATTTCTAGATGATCGATTGAATTGTGGATCTGTGCGCTAAGATGGAGGTGAATGATTCAACTGATATTCTTGGGATGGTTTAATTCGAAAACCCCCTTCAATGACAATTCATCGCGAATCGCGAATCTAATACATGGCATGGTGCTTGGCTCCAGTCATCACAGCCTCAAGGATGCCTCCAACGGAATTGGATTCACGTAATTTTTCCCTGACAAATGGAGAGGAAAGCAACAAACACTGACAGAGAACAGAACTTGCGCAGCTAAAGATTTACCCGTCTATCATTGCAAATTGTTTTCTTCGCACTTGAAGATGCTGGCAATCGCATTTTTTCTCGATGGAGATGAGTCAGTTGCTTCCCACAGCAAGGGCCTGCAACCAAGGATCATTTGACTCCATGTGGGATCCCCCAAAAGGTCTTGTAGATGTTTCAATAGTGCAGCTGATGCGAGACAGCAATGATAGGATGCCTGCATTTCCCTGCGCACATTCAATCTGCCATGACTTTTACGTCTCAGGAGTCCTACAAGGGGCGTTGCATGAGCACGCGAGCGCGAGGCCAAGTTTGACGTGGTTCCAGCACTGGTTCCACCGCTTTTGACAGGGACTAGTTAGCTGCAGGGTGGTTAATGGTCTTTGGAAATAGTCGTGAGTAAGAACTCAGGGGAAAGGGCTGCTGGTAGCGGTTGACTATGTGTTTACGATTGTTTACTGATGACTAGTGGGAGAAGCATGTCTATTGAAGCTAGCCATATTTAATGGGAAGTATCATATATTATTTATAGTGGAATTGGGGGTGGTTCATTACTTTGGATCCAACTATGGCAACTATTGTGCTGAGTTTACTCCTGACGGGACGGGGGGGAGAGAGAGAGAGAGAGCGAGAGAGAACTACTTCTTGTTGATGGTTGATTAATGGAAGATTCTCCTGGATGTACTGGTGAGTAGCGTGCAACTGATGCCACATGTGCCCCCCAAGAGTTGTCAAGCTTTGCTTTAGGCACCTTAGAGAGATATTTATGCTTGGATAAACACGCGAAACACGTTCACAGTTGTTGATCAGCAGTGAATGAGGCATACCGTGCCCTTGTTAAGGTGATACTTCAGTTGATTTACCGGCTTTATTCGGGAATCAGGATTCCGACCTTGCAATGTCCAGTTGCTGACCAGTGATCGATACACACTTGGGGGCAGCCGAACGGCCCAAAACCATTTACTGCCAAACCCCTGGTGTGGCTGAAACTTGAGTCCCACTCATGCAGGGAATTGGTAGAGAACCATCATCAGCGGTCATCAGCATTGATCAGCAACTATTAGTACCAACTTGCCAAGCATTGTTAATCAATCACCAGCCACTATTAACCAATTGGAAATTAAAGCCAACTGTGGTCTAACCATGGTCCTTAGAAAACTCTTGATGATAGGATGCTCACCATTTTCTGATGATTGACAATGGTTAACCAATAGGATGATTACAGCTACTGTTAACCAATAGGATGATTACAGCTACTATTAACCAATAGGATGATTACAGCCACTATTAACCAATAGGATGATTACAGCCACTATTAACCAATAGGATGATTACAGCTACTATTAACCAATAAAAATGATGATTACAGCTACTATTAACCAATAGGATGATTACAGCCACTATTAACCAATAGGATGATTACAGCTACTATTAACCAATAGGATGATTACAGCCACTATTAACCAATAGGATGATTACAGCTACTGTTAACCAATAGGATGATTACAGCTACTATTAACCAATAGGATGATTACAGGCAATATTCA